>JAHDVE020004365.1:0-176780 GCA_022606495.2 Halesus radiatus | reverse complement strand
GGGAATTAAATAACTAGGGGAGAAAACAGCAACTAAATAAGCTATGTAGGCTTAACAGAAAAAATGTCCTGAAATTTTGTTTCTACGCACATGAATTTATGTTTTATGAGTGTATCGAGGTCATTTTGAAGCAGACGATGATCAGAAATAGACATAATTTTATGAAAAATTTGCAAAAATTCATAATCACAGTTTAATTTTGAGCCAAAGTCATTGAATCAATTTTGTCATTTAATTTGTATCACTTTTAACAGAGGCCTTTATTGACAGTCGTTTTAGTCTACGGAAGCATTAGAAGTCAAATACAACTCCCTCATTACCCATATTAGTACTCGTACAAGAAAACAAATGTTAAGACTCTATTATTAGAGGAAATCTAAAAATATTTCTTGGTCGTCGAAATTTAAATAAAACCATAAATTACCAATTCTTACTAATACTCCCACGTGGACAGGGCAGATAAACTACCATATGTATTTATGCGCCCCATTATTTGGCAAATCGTTACCAATAAAATTGCAGATTAAGTACGGGCATTATGATATCAAGATATGGTTCTCCAGTAGGCGAAATTCAAGGTACAAAAATTTTGTAGTAATTTACGAATATCGTTATTTGCCCGCCAACATGGTTCTATCGGGAAGAATTATTGTCAGATTGTTTAGTTTTCAGATAACTAGGTGATGAGGTGATCGGGCTATCCGAAATTTTAATAAATTGTTATTGCCATAGTGACGGATGCCTGCTTCAAAATTTCGGATTCGGAAGACGAATTTTTGTTGGTTAATTATTTGTCTTTTTAGTTTATATTTATACTTAGTTTTACCTTTTTACGAGTTAGTGACAATTTTCTGACTTATGATATACAGAAACCGTACGATCTTCTATATTAACATTATACACGTGTACAGAAAATTAATCTATCTGAAGTAGATATATAACATGTTTTTAGCTTTCAATTTAGGATGAACGTGTACGGACTTCTTAAGCATATCACGTTATTTAATGTGCACCTAGAATTTATTTTAAAAATATTGTTATCGAACCGATAGCTACAGTTTATATTTGTCTGTAGATTATAAAACCGGCTCAAAACGGAGTATGAATGCTGAGATTCCATATGTCTAGACTGTTTTAAAGTTCTCAATTTTTTTTTTGAAATTTGTGGTTTTGTTTTGCGTCATATGGCTGCTGGGTTGTTTCGAAATAAACGTTTTGTTACCTCGTCAACGCTGGACAAAGGCAGGCGACAATGGGAAGGGGCAGTCTCCTTTTAGCTTCGCTGCATGGGGCGACCAACCTGCTACTACCTAAAGCTATATAGCCTATAACCTGCAGGCTCTATAGTCTCACATCCTATAGCCCTCTTTCGAATAATCTACTTTAAGTCTATAGATGGCGGGGAGCAGTGTTTGCTCCCGTAAAACAGACTATAGAGCTTCATGGATAAGCGATTCAGGCTGTGACTGCTATGGGCTGAATGATTTATTACGCTTTACGAGCACACTGTGAATTATATCTGAATTTTCGAAATCGATAGGTAATATTATTTCAATCTTTCAGTTAATGGATTGGAACTCTTCCTTCCTATTTATGTAGTTCATATTGAGGTTATTAATTACGTAATTAAAAGTACGCCAAAAATGTAATACTCGTACATAATTGCAAATGTGTAATACAGTACCTAACTATCTTCCATAGTATCAAGATACAATAAAATGCTATTTATACATACGCTAGGGCCTACCTGAGAGGTTAACTGTCATATATCTCTAATTATAGGAATAATTAGAAATATTTTCATTTTTTCCGAGTGATCAATAGTAAAAATACACTTATTATTAGTTATTTTAATAAAAAGCATTTAATTCATATTTATTTTGTAGAAATCCATTATTTTAATCTTTGGCAGCAAGTTGGTGAAGAAATTAAATATGAAGCAAGAAGTGTATGCTAAGATCGAGTAGTTCGGCGGTCCGTCCTCTCTGCCTACCCCTGTGGCGCGATGGTTAGTTAGTTAGTTAGTTGGGTACAATAATAAACCCTAGGTTTGTTCAAAACAGCAAAATCAGAATGGTAATAACAATAATTTAATTTAAGGCGATGCAATGGAAAGTAATGCAAAATCATTTGTTTTTGGTTTGAAAGTTTGATGGCCTAGAAACATCATAGACAATTTTATTAAATACTGCCGGTAGAACACACCTCGGCCTTGTGTTTACCTGGGATTTTTTTGGTGAGATTTTTTATAGGGCTCCAAAAAAATAAAGTATTAAACCTAAAAAAAATGTTTAAAATGGAAAATTTCCTTCTTACGATCCCCTTTTCAGAAATTGTCATATTGTGCATTGTGGAAAATTAACTTTTTTAGAATACGACCCAAAACATTTTAATGTTTATGCCTGAGCTTCAGAAAACAAAATAAAACACGTATTTTGATGATGTTTTTTTTTTTGCGTAAATCGAAACAGCGGCCGGTGTTAAGGGGAATGGCTGCGGTGCCTGTTACAGAATTTAAAATATCGACCCGAAAAAACCTTTATTTTTTTATGTTTTATTTTTATATTTTTATTTATGTAATCATACTTACATAGCAAATGTGACATATTTTTTAAATAGTACGATAAACCCGCAAATAATTTTCTAAGCTGCTTCTAAAATTATGAAAATTGTTTTTTTTTCATGGCAAATATTTGAAAATTAAAACAAAAATAAATAAAATACTTCTCATCCGCACTAGATATTTACTAAACCTTTAATAAAAAAAAAATAGTCATTCCGTTTGGATGGGTATTTTGGGCTCCAATCCAAAATTCAATTTTGTATGAAACAGGCCGCTCCTCTTAAGCGAGAATTTCAACCTTTTCGCTACCTGCAGATTTCGTTCGAATTTTACCAAGTGGACCCACTTAATGTATATTGATAATATTTTCAGAGTCATAAGATTAGAACAAGTGGAATTGATCTGAAAGAAAAACATCAAAATGATATTTAATAAAACAAATTTTTAAAAGTGTTAATTTTTCTAAAGTCTTAAGAATGATACTCTTTTCCACGAACGTATTTGCACTCACCCTAAACTCATTTAATTCCTAGTAGGTATTTGCCTCATGCTTGTGAGTTATGTGAGGGCAAACAGTGAGTGCACAGAAATGCCTTTGTTAGCATGCCATTCACTTGTCATGATTTTCTCTATTACTGTAATCGTAGCACTCTTCCATCGTAGCGGGAAGCAATCACATAGTAAGTTGTCGGCAGTTTCCGCCAAAGCGGTGATGGCTTCTGCGTTATGAAATTAACTTTTGCAACCGGGTAAAAATTTTGCATCAGGGCCCAGAGGTAGTGGGATTAGATTCATAGTGTTTATAAAGATGTAAGTACTTATTACGTAGTGAATTTTTCTCATACAGATTTTAGGTTAGGTTATAAAACATACATAAATTAATACTCTAATTACAACAGCGGAGATCCTTTTCAAATGATTGATTTTGACTCGCTTTATCCCATATCTCGCTCTGCAACAATGTCCATTACCGCGTGAACCGCATTAAGTGACGCCGGAATTCATTTGTTTTTTTTTTTCAAAGCATTTGAATTTGCCGACATGTTCAACTTTTTCACACGTTTAGTACTTCAGTTAACAAAAAATTTTTTTTTATTAAAAATAACATTAAAAAATGGACTTCTAAAAAGTGAATGACCGCCATTCAGATTCGAAACATTACTTATCTATCTATGTGTTAACCAGAACTGAACAGGCAGGTAATTCTCAACCTTCCCCCTCTTCATCACCCTAATAATAATTGAAACAATTTTGCAAAAATTAACTAATTATGTACAAACAGATACAGAAAATTAATTACCTTGCAGGTCATTTCAAATAAACAAATTTTTATTATTTAAGCTTGAAGAAGACACGATTTTTAAAATATAATATTAAAAATGATGCATGTTGTATGATTTCAAGTTACCATTTTGTCCTTTTTTACATTATATTACATTCATTAGAATATTCTTCCTTCCCTTACTTCATTTTTAGCCTTTAACAATTTATCCAAATCAATCTGCCACTTCAGTGTAACTTGTAATTAAATTAAATGATTTTAACTAACACAGATATTTTTTCTTTTGTTGCAGGTAAGGAATCGAAATTCACCGCTCGTTGTTGTTACACACGAAATAAGGTATGCACTACTAATTTGACTACATCTTCGTTTACTGTAGAACGAAGTACAAATAACAAAAATTTGCGTCCAGTCCACTTTGCCACTGAGGCTGACCAAGTAAAAAAAAAAACAACAAGGAACTCCAATGAAAAATATTACGGCTTAAAAATATTCATCAGCAAACGCCGATGCAGAATATATAAGATTAATTATGTATAATAAAACGTAGAATTTATAAATTGTTATTTAAAAGTGAATAAAAAATCATCTCAAGACATCCTGTCATGTTGATACTAATGCATTCGGAACATTTGACGTCACATGTCTCGGCCGCGCGTATTCTGGTGATGCATTTGTGTCGTAATTTTTAATAATCGTTTTTTTTTTTGTTTTTTTAATTTAAATATGTATTTTTTGTGTTTTGGCGAAATTTAAACTTAATTTGTGTGACTTTAAGGTATATATTTGTAAAAAAATTTAATGAAAGAACTTCCAATGTTAAATATTATTATTATTCTTTGAGTTTAAGTTTCTAAAAATATAGATAATTGTATTACTTATGTTTAGTTATGGTTAACTATGAATAGAATATAAAATTTTGTACCTACGGTAAAGCTCATCCCTGTTTTGACATATGATATTCTAACCTCAAAACCGAGCAGCCATAGAGATGGATGCGTTTTGGCGGGCTATGAAAATTTTCAATCTTAAAATTATTTTAATAATGAAAACTAACATTAGAAAAAAAAACTGGTATTTAAGTGGGAATGTTATTATAAATAGAAAAAAATGAACTGGAGTTCTTTATTGCTAAAAAAAGGCAGTTGAAAAATATTTTTCCGTCTCTGAATATTTTGGTAGAGGTCACCACTTCTTTGTTGTACAGTGTCAAGTAGTATGAAGTCCACTTTGAAGGCACAGTCCACAGTACACAGTCGCCTCGTAGCGGCTTGCTACGATTTAATACTCGGTGGTTTATGGCCGTAGTACTTGGGGCTGTCAATGCGAGTATAAATTATCGGACACGAATTACCGCTTTATTATGACGAGAATTTAAAACGATATTTCCTCTTTGTTGGTTTTGATAGTGCAGTCGTGGAAAATACGAACATTATAAAATACAGTATTTATTAACTGAGCTTTATCTCTAAGCGACAAAAACACTTAGGATAAATTCAGTTTTTAAGTAAGTTTTTACGTAAAGGCGCTTGTTTTCATTATATTTGAACAGATTGAATCAAAGCAAAAATCACAATAATAACCGGATACTTTGTATAGCGCTGCTGTCGTGAAAAGTCACTACAAGGGCGCTGTACAAATATTGCGTGTTAGGGTTTATCTTATTATGTACAAACAGATACAGAGAGATACTTACTAGGTAGGTCACTCCAGATTAACACCTTATATGATAAAGTTTTAGCTTGGGAAGATATGATTTTGCACGCTCAGTACGCAATATCAGAAAACACTACACATCGCTTGATATTGCAGTTATTATTATTATCCTTACTTGTTATTTAAATTCAATTTATAGAGAGGAAGAGGAAGATAGGATCGGGACAGGAGATGCTCTGGATACATTTTTTTGTGGTTGTACGTATTGCTTCGGTTCGACATTTTGAAAGGGTGTTGTGAAGAATGTCGGTATTGTGAAATTGTGCGTTATATTGCGCACAAAAACGGGGAATCGGAGAATTTGTAATGTTCTACATGTAAAAATAGGCGAATGAACTGAGACAAACTTAAATCGTTTCATTAATTTTTTATTGCACAATGCTGATAAAAACTTGTCTTTGTGTGGATATGTTTATTTACTGCCAGGCCTTGACTGCAATGCGCTTGATTGCATTCATGCAAATTTATAATTGCATCTGAAAGTGTATTATTTTGTCCATGTACACAATAATTAACGATAAAACCTATTCCCTCGGCATGAAGCGAAAGGGAAACTAGCCATTATTGTTGTAAATATTATCACAGCGATCTGAAACAATAGACAAATATCATAAGCGAAACTACCGATCTCAAGGCGAATAGCTAGGACATGTACTACTCATAATATTAATGGTTCACGGGATAAATGTATAATGATTGCACGTTAATCAAAGAGGAAAGCCAAACGCTGAACGCATACCGTATTTTTTTTGCAAGGAAAATTCTACAGTTCTCATTGAACAGTAGAGATGGCAGCACTTGTGTTTGTGGCTTACACGTAGAGTTAGTGTGTGCGACAGATGTCCACAGAGGAAATATACATAGAGACGCTCTAACACGGAAGGGGATGAAACCAAAATAAGGGGGGGGAGGGGTGAGCTGGGCGTGCCGCCAATTTAAGTAAAACAGCAAGTAAGTAAAAAATTTCGGCTTGTTTAAGAAAACCGAATATTTTGTTAAAGCATTCAGTTTGCCACATTTTATTTATTTATTTATTTGTTTTTATAATAGAAACAAAACAGTACATTAGTTACAGTAAGAAACTATTTTCAGAACATAAAATTACATAGAGGGTACCTATGATATGTTTCATTGTCTTATGTATACATGTTCTTACCGGGTGACATGGGTGGTGTATAAGTGTGTGTGTGTGTATGTGTGAGTGTATTTGAGGGTGTGAAAAGTGGTGATCTACTTATTATTGATGTGATGCCATGTGTATACGCATTGAGCAGTTTATAATTTGCTTACTGCAGTCAAAATCACGTGAAACAAACGTGGATGGCAGTGAACTAGAATGGTGCCAAAATGGGTGTTACGTGACCTTTGATTCCAGCCGTCGAAATGGTACTTAGGTCAGTGATAATATCCATGTAAGATGTTTCATGTAAAGATTAAATGCACGATTACGTTAGACTGTTTAAGTAACGTAGAAATACAAATATAACTACACGTAGATTTGAAGGTAGGATAAATTGAATGTTTATCTATTTGGCTATGGCCGGTTGAAGTGATGCCATTTTATAGAAGACTGGAAGACGGTGTACCCACATAATGTATGAAAAATAAAACTTTTAACATTCGTAGCATATACTATTTTAAAATAGACTGTTAATTATTCACTTGTAGTTTGTATTATTTCTTAGGAATCCCGAAAACGAATAGCGATAATTTTCTTTAAGTTTATTAAATTATTAAGTTTTTAATCGAGTCAATGTGTATTCCGATAATAGTCGAGTTATGTAACTTTGTCGTCAGTGCGGGTCTCGAACATAGCCGTCGCTAATTTTTATAGCACTGAATCTACTTCATGATGACCTTGCAAACCTCCCGTCCCCTGAGCTCCAGTTACCCTTTTTGGACTGAAGATGAAGGACTGCTTCTATCACGATACTCCCCTGAAGAGTTGAGGCGAACTCAGTGGCAGATCTCGGACGTGAAAAACAAGCACCTTTTTGTAGGCCCTACTATTAAATCGCAAGAGTTCTCGCTCCCTCGGAAGACCTGGACCTCATTGAACCGCGCCCGGTGCAGTCACAGCCGCTGTGCGTATATGATTCATAAATGGGGCCAAAAAGATACCGAACTTTGTGAATGTGGACATATTCAAACAACAGAACACATCGTAGAACGATTGTCCCCTTCATCAGTTTTCCTATGGCACATCTGTGTTGAACCAAGTGACTCCCGATGCTGTCGACTAGCAGAATAACCTCAGCATCCCACTATGATCTCCACCAACTCTCCTCCATCGTACGAAGAAGAAGATATCACTATATAGACATCTGTATTAAAGATATCGAAGTGATATTTTTTTTTCATTTAGTTGATATGAAATTCTTCTGTAGAAAGCTACAGTCGATATTGAAAATTCGACGTATATGGGGTCAGTGGCGAATTATCGTTCTACATGCACAGTGCGCACGCGCGATAATATTGCTACTTACTTTTCACCACTTTATAAATACACATTGATATCAACATGTTTCGAAAGCGATGCTTTCATCATCAGAAATATATGAGTAGTATAAAATAATTTCAAGTGCAGACTGATGATAAAAATAGGAACGCAATAATGTAAGAATGGAAAAATTATATGCATAAACAAAAATTGATTAAAGTAGGTAAGTAATTAATCAAAAATGCTAATAAAATTTGTAATAATACCAAGCATATTTTGATGCCACAAAGTGAATACCGATCGTTTGAAGAAATTATAACAAATTATTGTTTATTATTTACTCTTGCATAATGCGCAAAGTAGTAGAGTTATGTTCAATCCACCAGCCGTTAAGTGCTAACACAGTTTTCCAATAAATTATCCACCGGTTGAAATGGCCTTAAAAAGTCCGTCACCCTCCAATGCCCAATGAGGCGTTTTCCTCTCCGTTTTCCGATGGATTTTTTTAAAATACCGTTCATTAATTAACTTAATTAATATAGCGCCTTGGTATCTCGCTATAGTCGGAGATGGATGCACGCGAGATACGTCCGAAAAGATCGGACGATAATCGTGATATTTATCAATCAAATAGCTAACCTACTTTTTATGAACGAGAGGAATTCCTTATATTTATTTGTTTATTTACTGATCCGTAGACGGTTTGCATGGCTTTCGTGAGCACTCAGACCATAGGCACATTGTGCTATCTCCAATTTTTCCTTATTCTTTTGACAGTAACCCGGTTCCTTTGATAAAGTTCACCAGGGTTGTCATTGGATATTCGGCTGGATGATATGTCTCTTGGTTCCACAATATATCTTCCCAGGCAGCTGAGCCTTCTTAACATCGAGGCGGGACATTGGCATCATAGGGGAATTGGTGTCTCTTCATCCTCTTCACATTTCCTGCTTCTATTGGTGTTTTCCACTCCCAACAGATGCATGTGTCTCCCGAGGTGGCAGTGTCCTGTTAATAGTCCTACCAGTTCCCTCAGTGAGTTTCTGTCCATATTGAGTAGTTACCTGATTCGTCTGGGGTTAGGTCCGTTTATGAGTACTTTGGATTGTCTAATTCCGAGTGCCCTCTCCCATTCCTCCCAGTGCTAGGATTTAAGGAATATATGAATTTATATGAATTCCTGAAAACAAATTAAAATACAGAACAGGTATTAAATGGTATGCTAAAAAGAAATAAATCTAATCCGTAATCAATGGTAATTAATGATTGAAAAACACTTAATGAAAGTATGAAACAGAACACTTGAACCCAGATCCTCTAGTCTCACATAGATCAACGTCTCTATCAATTGAACTATTGAGACATAATTACATTCGGTCATTATTATCAATCTCATATTCCCAATTAAAATTTTGCATTTAAAATTGGGAATTGTTATCTTTGTATTTTCTGTGTTGTTGTCTGTTTCATAGTTTCATTAAAAGTAATTTATAATATTATCTCCTTTAAGGGTCAACACTGAAAAATGGCCCTAAAAATCACTTTTCAGGTTGCTAACTCAAGCAATAGCACCAATCTTTAGGAAAATGTATAAGGTTTCAAAAGACAAAAACCTCACACTGTAATCCTTAAATTCTATGAAATATCTGAAGGTGAAGTTTGTAAACCAGTGATTGAACATTTTACCTAAAATTTCAATGTGTATTTCATATAGAATTTAGAAGATTGCAGTATGAGGATAATTGTATTTTAAAACTATATACATTTTACTAATTACCCGTACAGAATTGACAGAAAATCATTCGTAGTATTTCTTGAATTAGCAACCCTCAAAGTGCGTAATATTGGATGCTGACGGTTAATGTTTAAACATTAGAATGGGGTTTATACGCTTCAATAGCTCCTTATTCTATCGGTATTTTAAAGGAATATGCTCTCAGGAACTAGCGCCATTGATCCCTTCGGCACCGGTGCACAATCGGGAAATACGCCCAACGCGTACCCAAAATTTGTACACGGTTCACAATTGTCACATGAGAACGGGTAGCTTCTACGATTCCTTTTCGTGTTCAACAGCTCGACTGTGGAATGATCTGCTGGCCTAGAATGGATCTCAAAATTCATGTTCACTCCTTCCTATCCTCTAAAAGACCCTCCACACAGCATACCCAAAGATGACATAGGCCTTGAAGGAAATTGTTTGCCTCAGGGCCTCCTGTGTGATGTTACTGAAAAAAAGTTTTTCCTAATAAATTGATAATTATTGATTTAATGAATTAACTGAGTAAGTAACCATCACGCAGTTTGTAGGGTTTATATATAGAGAGGATGGAACGTAAGCTTTTAGCACATATCATAGATGCGAAGATAATAGAAATAATGTTATATATGGCATGGAAGTGTGCCAACTGTCGCCGAGCTACGACCAAATTGCACGGACTAATGAACACGCAGATACGATGAAAATAATGCGTTTGGTATGTAGTTAGGAACAACGGCAGGCGCCGCTGTGCACATATGTGATTTGCAGTTGTATGGGTGGACCACAGAGAAAATAATCCATAGAGATGCAGTAACACGCAAGGGGAAGAAAATACCAAAATAATAAATAAACTTCAGTAAAATAGCAAATAAGTAAAAAGGCTCGGCTTGTTTACAAAAACTGAATATTTTGTTACAGCATTTAGTTTGACTCTTTTATAAATGCTTTATAATTTGCTTACCAGTCAAAATCAAGCGAAACAAACGTAGACGGCAGTGAACTATGCTGGTGCCAAAATGGGTTAACGTAACATTTTCCTCAAGTCTATCCATTCTCAAGTCAGTGGGGTTAACGATGTAGGCGACTCTTTTGTAATCGCGGTTTCATATTAATAATGGTTCGTAGCCCTTCTCCCTTGTTTTTATATTTTTTAAGTAAATCAGATTGATAATTTTGATATTAAGTTCTTAAGTATTTTTGTTTTTTTTTTAACAGCTGTTTCGGCCTTCAAAGCCATTTTCAAACTGTCTGTTGTATATGATTGTGCCACTCGGTAAATTGTGTTATGCCCGTGATGGACCATAGGACTATGGACAGCTAGCTCAGCCCCAGCGGCCAGGGCAATTAGCATGTTTTCACGCTCATGAGCACGGAGCCATTCCTGGCTCTGAATTCTTCTCGCCCCGTGGTTTCTACCGCTTGCTTTCTACTCTCGTGTGTATTGATTTTTTAATATCGTCACGCTATATTAATTAAAACACAGCTGATTTAGACACGTCCATTTGATTATTTATCTGATTCTGCCACTGTAGGACAAATTTTTAATTAGCGCAACACTTTCTCTTGACATTTTTCTTAATCTAGAACCATTATTTATGTGAAAACAAAACAAGAGGCACTAAAATTGGGGTTCGTTTTGTGAAAGAAGCAAATAAGTGAGGAGAAGGAGGAAGTGTGACATTAAAGTTAGTAGTTGCGTTAGTTTATCCGTAGGATTAAAAAAAACTATATTTTTATAATAACTTCACACAAGAGGGTTTATGTTTTCTTATCTGATATTTGGGGATGGTGTGTAGAGGGTTGGGTTAAGTTAGTTTCATGTTAGGTTATCTTTACGTATGGGATTTATTTTTAAATTTTAAGTTCCTGTTGCACAAGAACCACAACTGCTCCCAACTGTTTGCAGCTAGTGAGACTATGGCAACTCCAATTGGGGCATGTTGCTAGGCTGAAAGTAGTGAGGAGGGGAAAGATATGGGAAAGAGGAAGGTGGGGAAGTAACCTCTCCACAGCATCTCCGTATATGATGAAAGCTCTGTGATAAAATAGCAGGAACCGACTCGACAGATTAAAGTTGTATGTGTAAATCAGAGGTTCATTTTTTTCCAATTCAAGTAACAGACAGTTTGAAATTTGGAACAGAGGCCGAGGAAGCCTTAACCACCAAGATGTTACTCCTGAAAGACTTCAAACGCAAGATAAAGAGTCTAGGTATGATTCGGTATACATAATAGTCTGAATGCTGTAGAAATGAGAACGAATGTGTGGTAAAACTATGTATGATCGCGTGAAAAATGTTGTTGATTCGCAAAGAATGCAAGACTGGTCAAAGCGTAATGAGCAAGATTAAGAAATATATGCTTAGATGGTTTGAGAATGTAGAGGTAATGAACGAAGAAAGGAGTATAAGGCGAAAATATGACGCGAATGTGAATGCAAGAGCCCAAGGAAGACATGGAGCGATTAACTGAATCAAATACTTGAGAGTCAAAAAGTCGGAATAACAGAAGATAATGGATGAGACGATGTACGAATGTGAATGAATCAAGAAGTGTATGCCAAGATCGAGTCGTTTGGTGATCCGTTCTCTCTGCCTACCACTGCGGAAAACGGCGTGATGGTTAGTTAGAAATAAATATTGTTATTTCCTTCAACTGAACATAAAGGGTCCAGTATTTCCACCAATCTGCAATATTAACACACCATGCTACGCATGTTTCTTACGTATATATTTTTTATTATTTTTCTACAAACGCATTATTCAGCCACCGACCCCTGTACATCGAAATATTCCTGGCGTTGGCTGTCAGGGCTGACTGATGAATGGAGACGGATTCGGTGTCGCGAGGGAAACGTGTGGCGCGAACGAATTAATTTTGCACATCTTCTCCAACAAGACCGGTTAGTGAGCGAGTTGTCCGATACACCGGGCTTCCATTTCAGGTGGTGCGGATTCAACTTGCTTTTGGCATAGCACTATTTGATTATATCAGTCCGTAGGTTTTTTGTTTCCCTTCAAAAGAAGACACACATTCCCAGATGACTGATAACATGACAGTATTCGAATTCCTCCTACTGCAATCATTATAAGCGGAAAATGATGCGGTAGCAATGATGGAAGTCCAATAATAAACAAATGGTTAAATGCCTTGGGAAGAAGGGAGCCTGTAAAATTATATAATAATGCCACTTAAATTAATTCATGTAATTATTCATAACACGCTTAGAGAATATATATGAGAAAAATAATAATTACAGAATATTACACCACGCATTATTACAAAATTTTTAAAAATACTCATAAACAAATTTAATCCTAAATATTTAAAATATTTAATTATATAATAGATTTATTTGCATGAAAAAAACGGAGCATTTGGTTTGTTAGAACAGGCAATCTATCTAGCTGGGAACTAATAAATATTTGACAAAATATATCAGCATTTGTACCACAGAGCAAATAATATATAGAGAAGCCGCCAAAGAGGTAACATACCGAATATTTAGTTAACGTTTTGTAATTTGCTTACCGTAGTCAAAATCACGCGAAACAAACGTGGCGTGGACGGCTGTGAACTGGCGCCAAACTTGATGTCAGGTGGCCATTGGCTCCTGCTGTCGAAATCATACTTAGGGCAAGTCTATTAATTCTGAGGTCAGTGATTTGTACGCATTTTTATAATTTTATTTTTTTTAAACATTCTAATTTGTTATTAGATAGTATACAATATTACGTACTTTCGATTATGTTACCTGCTATATAAATACATATATGTAATGTAAAAAATAAATTTCGAAAACTAAAAAAGGCTGGGAAGAGGGTTGATTCCGCCATTCCTGGGTGGGAATCCGATGCTTTGGACCGCTCAACCATCTTATTGTGACTCCCAGTTATAGTAAAGGTCCCGAATCCGAGTCTTTTTTTTAATTTTTAAATGATTACCGCACAAGAGTCCCAGCTGCTCCCAACCGTCTGGAGACAGTGAGACTATGGCATTCCCAATTGGGGAATGTTGTGAGGCTGAAGGTATTGGGGAGGGGAAGGAGAAGGGGAAGGGAAGGGGGAGGTGGGGAAATACCTGGCTATTCAGATCTGGTCACCAAACACGGCTAAAAGCCATTTCAAGCAACGTTTCAATTCTGAATGGTGGTCTTTCACCAGGGCGATACTGATAGTATCTTCCACTCTGGAACGTGCGCAAATATACTATATATTATTTTTAAATTAATTAATTGTGAAACAACACAATTTAATTAAATAAAATTTACTTGCGCACGCCGGGATTTGAACCCGCGACCTTCGGATTCGTAGTCGAGAGCCATACCCCTCGACCACGGAGGCCGTCGAGTCTTGATCGTAACCAAATATTTTTATTTTCTTTGTTTATATAATTAAATATACTTTACCATTAAAGTGGATCAACTTAATGAAACTATGAAAAGATTAAGACACAGAAAGAAAAGATAAAGGTAGTAATTTTGACATGAACTCAGATCTCCACCAATTGAGCTATTGGGATTTAATTACGTTTGATCATTTTTATCGATCTCATATTTCCAATTTGAATTATTAACATTATCCTGAATTAATTCCCACATATTTTTGGCTACCGTCATCATATAATTGCAAAGTTTTACCCAAAGATATTTTCTATATATCTATTTCATATTTTTAATTAATTATTGATATTGTCTTCTTCAATGATTATTTTTTACAACTGCTACATAAATTTATTCATAAAAATTAAACATATTTTATTAAATAAAAGAAACACTATGTTACAAACCACGAATTATTGTATTCAATTTTATTTTTTATAATTTATTGAAGTTTGTAAACCTCATTGTAATATTTTAATCATTGAAAACGATAATATTGACACATCCCAAATGAACCACGAAACCGAAAAAAACAACAGAAATTAAAAAGATTTCAGTCGCATCTGGGACTTGAACCCAGGACCTCTACCTATCCGGGGTAACCGCTTAACCAACTAAGCTAATGAGACCAGTTCAATTTACGCCATTTACTTGAAGTATGATATCGGTGTAAATGGCGTAAATTGCACTGGTCTCATTAGCTTAGTTGGTTAAGCGGTTACCCCGGATAGGTAGAGGTCCTGGGTTCGAGTCCCAGATGCGACTGAAATCTTTTTAATTTCTGTTGTTTTTTTTCGGTTTCGTGGTTCATTCTGGACGTGTTAATATTATCTTCTTCAATGATTAAATTATTATATTGTTAAGCCAACAGGTTCCGCTTAGATCAAGCTTCGTCAGGGCAAATAAAATAACAGAATAATACAGAGTTATGATATATATGTAGATACAGAAAATGATAGAGTGACATAGATATGTTACAAAAAAGAGAGAAAAGAGAATAAAATATTTGAGGGAGACAATAACTGAAAAGCATTAGGTGTAAGAGGGAGACAAAAATAATACATAATTTCTTCAAACGATTGATAACTTTGTGGCGTCATTATTAATTATATAATTAAATTGATATAATTTAATTAAAGTGGTGTATCCAATGTGTATTTTTAATTATATAAAAAATAATATATATTATTACAAATAAACAGTGAATACAGCGGTGTAATGGGGACATAATTAAGTCATTAAGACAATCCTATAATGATTTATACAAGACAGAACCATTATTGATGGAAAATAGACTACTTGAATACATAATTGTATTTAAATAGGTGATTGTGGCAACATAACAGAGGTAAATTTATCCTATAGTCCGATTTTAAACTTGTTTCCTGTGAATCCTTCTACATCCTTTTATATATAATTATTACCTTCCTGTATCAAAAATACAATTAATTCGTCTTTTGTAACAACGTGTTTATTTTATTTCATACTAGATGATGTGTACCCGGCCTTGTTCGGGTTTTTTTTTTTTTTTAATTTTTGAAAGTTGTGAATTCATGCTTGTCGTTTGGGTGCCATTATTGATATGATAGCGAAAGTAATGCCCTGTGACGACTATTAGTATCTCTGAATAATGAAATGAAGAAACATTACTTTGTAAAATTTATTTCATTACAAACATGTATTTTTTCAAAATATATCTAAATAATAAAGTTCTTAAGTAGGTACCTACTTGTGTTTTCTATTTTGAAAATATTCTACCCAAACAAACCTTCTTGATTTGAGTACGTAATGTGTGGTTAAACAGAGTGGTATATCTATGGGCTCACCTCGATACAGCATGGCTGGTTAAATGTTTTTCATACTAATTTTACAACGTTATAACAACAGTTTTACATATTGAATTTCATTCAAACTACTCTCTAAACCTTCCCGTCACTAACAAAAACAAACAGTTCTATTTTCAGTGAAACCGGTCTAGTAATTTTCGACAAAATTGAGGACATACAGACAAACATCCATTTATATATATTTAGATGATGTCAAACCACAAAGTGATTGCTTCTTATGAAAAATAAAAAAAATTACATATTAAGTTACAACAGTTGAGTTTGTGCAAGGTGGTAGATATATTACGCTTTGCATCGCCCCGATAAAAGAAGACCATTCAGAATCGAAACGTTCCTTGCAATGGCTTTAGCCGTGCTTTATGACCAGATTCGAAGAGCCAGGTACTTGCCAAACTTCCTCTTTCCCATCTCCTTCCCTTACCCAATCATCTCAGTCTCGCAATATACCCCCATTATGGATGCCATATTCCCACTGGCTCTGGAACGTGGAGAGCAGTAAAAAATACAACTTTCAGTAGTTGAGTTAGTGCAGGTTACCCACCAAAGACAAATTTATTTACGAGTATTTACTTATTCATTCAATATAGATAAACATTTAACAGTAAAAACACTTTGACTGTCCAATTGGGAAGTTCCCATTTTAGGACAGTCAAATTGACAACCCTAATTCAATATTATATAAGAAAACATAAACATAGTTCAATAGAGAAAAAGGCTAGATATATTATAAACCCATTACAAAATAGTTCAATTAATTTAAGTGTGACGTTAGATAGAGGTGTGTGTGATTACTATGTAAAGAATGTATCGAATATTTATTGAAATTTATTATATGTTTGAAATTATATTATTCACCTACAACAGAAATAACAAGTAGGTTGCTACTGAAATAAATACTTGAATGTTTCACTAGATATGTTGGATTGAATTAACTATCTAAGGCTCAATCACTTGCTGTCGTACATTCGGTCTGTATCTCAGTCAGCTGACCGCTTTGACAATTGGACGTAGTTATGTAGAAAGCATCCAACCGCCAAAATATTAATTTGACAATATAAAGGCATATTACTGCATTTGTGGAATGATTATCAGTTTTTGTACGAGTATATTGTTATTGCTTTTTTTTTAAGTGACACCGGAACTATATCCATACCTGGTTGGGCAATTTCGTGAGGCGGGTTAAGAGGGGGGTTGTAGGAACCAACCAACCAACCATCACGACATTTTATACAACGTCTCATACGTTCTCTTCTGTTATTCCGACTTCTGACATGGCCCGATTCAATTCGGAATTTTTGCTAATGCGGGCCTTGAAAAGGCCTGGTTGAAATGTAGGGGGAAAGAGAGATGCCGGTAGCTCGTTCCACATACGAGCCGATTTACACAAAAACGCGTCGGTGGAACGACCCGTTCTCATAAAGACAATATCAAGTGTGAACGGATGTTCCGCTCATGTCCGTCGAGTTTCACGCACGTGGACCGACGCGGAGGGGATAAACTCTGCTAGCTCCTTCGAGCAGGCTCCATTGAAATATCTGTAGAATAGACTCCACACACCTGCATTGCGTCTAACCTCAGAATGTCAATCAGACGAACCGCCCTCCTTTGCAGCTTGGATGTTTTCAGCATATATCTCGTGTTTATCTGTAAGAAAACATGAATAAATAGATTTTGCCAAATTGTGTGTCGCACGCTTTCTGCATAACTACGTCCAATTAACAATGCAGTCAGCTCAACAAATATGCATACGCGAATACCGGTTTTTACATCGGCGATAAGGATCGCCGGCCGGCATCTGGCCCCTAATGATGAAACGTTATAATTAAATATTAAAAATGTCAAAATAACCATATTAATGCAGAGCAAAGCTCGGGAATGGCCTGAAAAAAGAGCATATGGCCAGGCGCACAGCTGTCGCCCGGTCTCGGAACGGCGACCAGCAAAGCTGAACAGAACAAAGCTATAATACTACTCAGTGGATACTGGACATGCATAGGCCCAATTATTCGAGACTGATACCATGCAGTCACACACTCGCTGGGGCAATTTTGAAATATTAATAAAGTTTTTTTCCCGCATAAACTGCATTGGTCCCGTGACTCTCTTGCATACAATTCGCGCCTAAGATACTATTTACTAGTTCTCCCCAGACATCACACCGCTGTATTTGAGGGAAGTATAACTATTCCTCATCAAAACTTTGCAATGAAACACCACTGTTTATTCGAAGGTCGACATCGCTGCAGTGCTTCAAGAAGTTTTTCAGCACTTGGTTGCCGACTGTACAGTCAGCCGCATAACACAATTGATAATAATATAAAGGACACTTATGCTAATGATTTTGTAAAAAAAAAAGATATTTTAATATTTATTTCATTTAATTACATTTAAGTGTAGAGATTTTGTGTAATTTAAACTTTGTGTAATTTCTGTAAGCACTACTGAAGACCAGCTGCACTCTGGGCTCCGGAATTCATAGTTGAGCATTGACCTTTTTGTCAATTACTAAAACTAAATTATGTATTTATTATTTTTCCAACAATTTTGTAGAAAGTAAAATAGGAAGGTAGCAGCGGCGGTTCATCTCTGTGGGAATTCAATCGGAGATTAAAAAAGTCAGAAAAATATTCCCTCCTTCATTCATTAAAACGTCTGTGGCTAATGTCGTATAATGTCGTAGGTAACAAAGAATACGAATATCACAAAAACAAATTTTTATTTTATGTAAAAAAGTAACATCTTCAGTAATTTACTTATTTTAATAACGACATAAAACAGGATAATTATGATAAAAAATCTGTTGATTACTTTTAAATACTATTCCGTATAAATTTGCTCATAGCGGCTGCGCACCCGGCGGCTAGTAGATGCCCAAGGTTTACATGCTCGCCACCCTTTTCCACTGAAGCGATACTACTTTGTTTTCTATGAACTATTTCTTAAGACAGAAAGTCCCATAGTCGCTGAATTCTTAACGCATATATGTGATTCATTCATTATCTATTAGGCGGAATTTGAATGACGCGCTGTTTAGAGTGTGGTAAAATAAAGCTTTTCTTTTTTTTCTATTTTTTCTACGGGGGTTCACTGCAGAAATGCACTTTAGAGAAAACTGCCACTGGTAGGTACCTACCCATTGTTATGAAGCCAGTCCCTAACAACTAAGGTTGATAAACCGTAGACCCGGAGCTAACCATAAATAAACATGGGTTGTCTATGGCCGCTTCATTTGGGAGGGGGAGGGGGTAGGCCGACGGCGGGGGAGGGAGTTGGAAGGACAGTGGAGAGCATTCTTGCCTGGAGAGCCGACCTGTCCGCTGCCTACCTGTCGCCAGCCCCTGCATTCAACAACGGGTTCCGTTCCAATTTACTTAGTTATTCATTTGCCTTTTGCTTTTAGATAAAACTGAAATCATTTAAACTCATTCAAATTCATTCTATCTTTTAATAACCCGAAGGCGTCCACAGAAAGGTTAAAGCTTTTCCTAGAGCCTTTAAATTCAGCTATCAAATATACGCCTGCCTACCAGGTATTTATATAGCAAAAGAGAGTTGTTTTTATTTTGAATTCCCTATTTCTGTTTATATGTATCTATTTATCTATCTATCTATCTATCTATTTATATGTATTTGTTTTTATTAATGGTAACTAAGCGGTAATTTCGAAAATCGCCCATCAACGAACTGACAACACGATTAAAAGACGGATGTATCACTTTTTCGTATACATCCATCTACCCTGAGAAGAGCTAGTCGGGGATATTTTATATAGTAGATCTATTGATGAACTTTACTAAGATTGCCAATACAAATGTGCTCACGTAACGGAACGAGGTTCTCTGCTTTGTGACACCATACATTAAGGTGAGGGGAACGTGCCAATAGCAAAGATGCGTTTTTTTTTGCTTGTTAGATTCCATTATTATCTGTACTAGCCGGTTTTGTCATTCATATTGCAGATACAAAAAGGATAAGGGTTTTTGCTTCGTTTCCTCAATACAGTTAGTGATTTTTCTTTACAAACCACCATTCGACACGTAATAATGTTTAACTGATTTACAATAACACCATAAATTGTTACGAGTAACAACTTTGACCGATTAGCGGTTAAATGCGTAGTTTACTATCCCGAAATCTGTTTTCAGTTGTAATTAGTAATTAGATGAGAATCGACTTAATTTCTCTTACACGCAGTAGAGATTGCAATTCGGATTATGCGGATTGCGAAAAATCCGGATTAATCGGTAAAAAAACACTGGAAAAACAATGGGAGTGTTTTTAATATAAAATCTGATTTATCCGGAATTGAAAATTTGTATAATTGTTGTTATTTGCAAACCAATTTCATTTAAAATGTACGTGTCCAACCGGCTAATATGCATCAAATACTTAATTTGTGAACATCATATGATATGGATTAGCAAATTTGTAATAATAACGTTGTTACAAATTTAAACAAAATGCTTATATTATGCAGAGATACAATATTTAGCACAAAGAAGTGTTCTTATTATTTAGACAGAAAAATATTTCAAAGAAGGTGTTAAACGTAAGAAAAAAAAAGTAATATGAATAAGAAATAGAACAACATATTATCTTATCTGAAAATAAATATATATATATATTGACTGTCTTTTGGTCAAAGGCATTATTCCTTATCTTTTGAGAAAGAAACATTTCCTTATTGCAAGCATAATGGTCATGCTCAATGTCAGGGAGGTTCATATAACTAGGCCTTTGTTTACTTTCCAAAAGGGGCGAAATAACGTCTTTGATCAAAACGATCTGTGTTTTGGTAAAAGGCGTCATTCAACACTTTTTTCGAAAGAAGATTAGCCCTTGGTGCAAGCATAACGCTCATGTTTTTAATGTCTCGGGGGTTAAAGCAACTAGGTAAATTTTTACTTGCCAGAATAGGCAGAATAATAGCTTATGTATTCGAATAGGATATTGCACCCTAAATGCTTGATAAGTGGCACTAATATTTATATCACTATTTTTAATTATTAAGAAGGGACGCTCAGATTGTTTGGGTATGTAGAGCGAATGAACGAAGAAACGAGTGTAAGTAGAATATATGACCCGAATGTAAATGGAAGAAAAATCAGGGGACGTCCGAGAAAAACATGGCACGATCAAGTGAATCAAATACTAGAGTCGGCCCATGTCAAAAGTCAGAATAACAGAAGAGTATATATTAGACGATGTGTGAATGTGAATGAAGCAAGATGTTTGTGCCAATATCGTTGTTTTGCGGTCCGTCCTCTCTGCTTACTACGGCGTGCTGGTTATTTAGTTATAAAGTTGACATTTTTTAAGAAAAATAATTTAAAAACAAAAAACGGATTTAGTTCTTATATTCGGATTTTGAGTTTCATCAAATCCGAAATTCCGGATTATCCGAAAAAAGTCGGATTTTAAATCTCTAACCCGTAGTATATAGTCTAAAAATATTCTTTTTGTTCCTATCATCTCATAAAGTAGGCACTAACAACTAATCTTAATATAAAAAAAGCAAATATCCTTCGAAACGGGTAGAAGTTGTCAAATTTATAAATACCCCTTTACAGTACGTAAATCAAGAATATTAAGGGCATCTAGGGCCGAATAAATCATCTTTGAAGTTTCAGTAATTGATTAAATTAAAGTAGTATATACTTATTTAATTAAACGTTCGCCGCGAAGTACAAACGGGAATGACGCGTGTTCATTTATGCACCGTAATTAATAAATAGCCCAAATCCCGCGTTCCAATAATAACAGTGAGTGTGGCCACTCGCGAGGAAATTAATTTCCCGGGCTTATCGTCCAATAGCGGCCCCTGGCAGCTGGCAACACCGATTCATCATGGTAAAAGAAATAATATATTAGAATCTGCGATTATTTGGGAAACTATGCAGGTACCTACCGCATTATTTTCTTGTAATATTCCTAGAGCTAAATTCTTTGAAGCGTTCAATGCTTATTATGTAGATGACACTAATTATGATTAATGTTTTTTGCTTCATTAAAATCCCCCCTAAAAACCTTCAATTAATTAAGCTCCTTTTTAACCCGATTTTTGACTTAAATCAAATAAGAACGTATGAAAATAATGTTGAGGCTAATTATTATGGCCGACTTGTGGCCAATTGGTTAAATGCGCTGTAAATATAGGTTGACAATAAAAGTAGAAATTTAATACTGTGGAACAAAATTATTGTGGTAACACCAAGCTAATCACTTTGTCTTTGAAATTTATTATTTACATTAATGTTTTTTTTTGCATTCGAGTGTGACAGTTCGTTTTAAAGAAACAAGGCAAAATAACATAATCTTGATTATACAGGTTGTCCGTGCTAAAGTTCGGTAACTTCGGGGGGTGATTCTATACGATAATAGAAGTAAATTATATTGTTTTAAATTTCATGATTTTTTTTCCCACATAAAATATTTCTCCATAGAAAAAGATTTTTTTACCATACAAACAAATAATATATTTTACCTGGAAACTACCATTAAACATTGGAATTTTAAAAAGGTTAACTATATTTTCTACTTATATCATCGTGAAAAATTACCTTCCGAATTTACTGCACTTTACCCCGGGCACATCGCATTTTTAAAAAAATATATAAATTTGATCTTTGAATTAGGTTTTGTTTTATTTTGACACATACATTTAAGAAATAAAAAAAAATCCTTTCCATGCATTTTTTTAAAGAAAGACACATTCTAGGGTTATGAATAATCTGACAATATGTGAAAATTCCCTACTACCATCGGAGTAAGCGGAAGATGTTACTCGTGTCGTGATGGAGGACTTAGCCAGCCGAGGAATTGAACTCACAACGCCTTGGTAGGATCCAGACACGATCCCAATTCAGCAATTGGACCGGTAAATTTTATTTCTTACGAAGATTTAAATAATAAAAAAAACGTTTTAATATAAAATTGTTTTACAACATGATGTCGAATTTCTATTCACAATTTTTTGAAAACCATTTGGTTAAAGTAAAAAATATGTTTTTTTAATCATTGAGTTTGTTTTAACAAATCTCAAATGAAATATGAAACAGAAAAGACACAAAATAAAAAATCTCTCCCAGTTTCGACCGTTACGTATTTATTTGCTGTGTCTTTTCTGTTTCATACTTCATTTGAGATTTATTAATATCATCGGCAATAATAAAAAATATATATAGTACAATTAGGTTTTTAAGCTTCATTAGACCACTGTGCTTTTTAAAGATGCTTTAATTTTCCTGTGAGCCATCTTCGCGTTGTTTTAAAATTTTTTTAAACACAAACATTGTTTACTATTAAAGGTCGGACTGTAAAATCACTTTAATCAATTAATAATACGAGCAAATACGTTCGAATCAAAGGATGCATAAAAATAAAATTGGTGGGTACCTAACCTACCCACCCATTTCATAATTTTACAAAAAAGTAAAAACCAATGTTTGTCTGTCTGTCCTCGATTTTCACGAAAATTTAGCTGAATAGCACAGTTTGTTCTTATTAGTGACGGGAAGGTTTAAATAGTAGTTTGAATGAAATCCAATATGTAAATCTGTTGATATAGCGTTTTATAATTAGTAAGAAAAACATTGAACCCGCCGTGTTGTAGGGAGGTTAGCCCATAGATATACCACTCTGGTTAGCCACAGATTACATATTCAAAAGTCGAAGGTTGGTTTGGGTAGAATATTTTAAAAATGGAAAACACAAGTAGGTACCTAATTAAGAACTTTATTATTTTGATACATTTTGAAAAAATAAATGTTTGAAATGAAATACAATTTTCAAATGGACGTTACTTTCACTGTCAAATCACTTATTGCACCCAAACGACAAGCAGGAATTCACAACTTCATAATTTATTGCAAAAAAAATATATAATCCCGAGCAACGCCGGGTACACATCAACGAGTTCCCTATAAATTTGATGATTACATAAATATTTTACCACAAAGATAAAGGAGGACTAGTTTTAATATACTATGTGACCTTTTTCTAAAAGACAGATGTGTTTTTACCCTCGAGGTATTTATTAATTTGTAACTCATAGACCTCAAACACAAGTGATTGTGTTCCCCCCATAAAAAAAATAAAAAAATAACCTTTTTATCAGACACATTCTTATAGCTTTTAAAGACAACAGTTATTGACTCGCAATATTCGTTTCAGGGGGTGTTAAACGTTAAACAATGCAGACTACTACGTTATGTTTTTTCTTGCAGCCAAATAAGGTGATGGTTTTCTGTTGGCTTTCAGCTTGTCGAGAATACATGAATACCAAACTTAAATGCAGGCATCTTGTCGACAAATTCAAAGACTTCGAGGAATTTTGACTCGTTTGAGAAATGAGTCGTTACGCATATAAAATTTTGTTTCTGGCTAAATAAGTAGCTACCTATTAATACTGTACGTATGCCATATCATAATAATAAAAATACTTACTATATCGATACCATTTGTAGTCGTTTTGAATACGAAAAATTAACGGATCCTCCTTTGGAAACCTGAATGTATGTCAGGCTGTAGTTTAAAAATGCCTTTTTTTAAACATCACCTCACGGACGCTTCACGAAGCTAGATTTTTAAAAACTAAGTAAAAAGTAGGTACCTATCTTCAAAAAATTCTTGTCGGCATTATAAGAAGGAGCCTACATAGATTTCGAGGTTTTATGTACATATAACGATATTTGGTGTATACGAATTTATAGATAACTAGCTGAAGTACCCGGCGTTGCTCGCGTCTATGAGTGGTTTGGGGGAAAGTTTTAAGGTTGCTATCTGTTATCCCTACCCCTACCCCTACCCCTACCCCTACCCCTACCCCTACCCCTACCCCTACCCCTATCCCTACCCCTACCCCTACCCCTACCCCTACCCCTACCCCTACCCCTACTCCTACCCCTGACCCTGCCCCTTCCCCTGCCCCTACCCCTACCGCTATCCCTACCCCCACCCCTACCCCTACCCCTACCCCTACCCCTACCCCTACCCCTACCCCTACCCCTACCCCTACCCCTACCCCTACCCCTACCCCTTACCTTACCCCTACCCCTATCCCTACCACTACACGTACCCTATCACTAATAATTTGTGTTTGCTACTACGAATCAGTTAAGATTATTATTTGCAGAAGTATGGGTGAACGATGTTGGCGACACATGATATGCGCACGATTTTATACTTATAATGGTAAATTCCCATCTCCCTCTGTTTTATTATTTATAGTTTTAGGTACCTCTGATCTATTTATGATTTCGATTCTCTGAAGATGTGAGTTTTGAGCATTCTTGATTATTTGCACATAGTCGGTACATTCTCACTTCAAATACTAAGGTTTACAACAACCCGACCAAAATCCTTTTGACGCTCTTTAACATAAATGCCGTGTTATGAGTAGCACGTATCATTGAGTGTGAAGGTTTTTATCAGCGGAGTGGTAGGTACTTACCCGGGGACGCCATCTTGTGTGTGGCCTTGGCTCCAATCCTCGCCCCGGAAATGGCTTTCCCAGTTCCCGCCGGCGATAGAAGCACATCCGGCGCTGGGGGCAGAGCGGGGAAATGCGAGCTTTTAGTATCGACTATTAACGTTGCCTCGGGGAGGTTCTGTACACCTCTATCCAACCACCCTTATACCTATCCACCCCATGCCGCTAGTCTAACGTATGTATGTGGGATGTAGATACTCCGTTGACATAGCACACACTAGAAGAGTGCTCACAAAAATACGTAACAAAGGTTTTGTTCGTTCATATTTACTCGTGGCACGTCGAAAATATATTGTATACTTATTTATACACGCCATGTTATGTTTGAGAGCTGCTTTCTATGCCATATTTACGCGTATAAAATGGTTGTTCTTTTATCTTAGATTGCTTAGAACATAGTTAGCAAATGTTTTGTGTTGTGCTTTAGAATTGATAAAATAAATAAAACATATTTTACTCATACGACTTTCATACCTAATTTAGGTGGTAATTATAATTTTTTTATATGAATACCGCACAAGAGTCCCAACTGCTCCCAACCGTCTGGAACCGTGAGACTAGGGCATCCCCAATTGGGGAATGTTGTGAGGGTGAAGATATTGGGGAGGGGAAGGAGAAGTGGAAAAGGAAGTTGGGGTGAATACCTGGCTATTCAGATCTGGTCACCAAACACGGCTAAAATCCATTTCAAGCAACGTTTCAATTCTGAATGGTGGTCTTTCACCAGGGCGATACTGAGAGTATCATCCATTCTGGAACGTGCGCAAATATACTATATATTATTTTTAAATTAATTAATTGTCAAACGGCACAAATTATTTAAATAAAATTCACTTTTACTTTACTTTACATTTACAAATTATAAATACATTGTCGACACATTTAATACATCAATAACGAAACATAAACATGGTTTAGTTAAATTTCCTTTGGCGAGTTAAACATCTAGTCAAATTCAATAAACTGCCCATTCTACTAACTAATTTTATTGTCGTTATGTTAATTACATTATTTTTTATCCCAATTTATTGACTACGAAGGTATTGTTAAAAAAAGTCCTCTAAATTTAATTCTCATCAAAATTAACCACTAAACACGAACTTCTTCGTTTTTTCCAAATATTATATAATTTTTTCATGCCATTGTTTATATACATATGTTTTAATTTTATTTACATTTCTTCATTATATTTCATTTGAATTTATATCACCCTTTCTGCATTGCTATAAACCATATGTGTACATTGCGTACTGTACTGGAAAAAAAAGTTCAATGTGTGTAAAATCTGGACGTAAATAAATATGTATAATATTTATGTGGGTAAATTTCTTTTTTCGTGTTATCTAGAGAAATTTTCGCCTGCGACTGTAGGATGCTAAAGCAATCCAAGCTTGGTATACCCACGCACTGGCCTTGCCTATGTGGGATTTTTTGTTTTATATACGTTACTCAGAGGTTGTTCAGATGTATTTATAATTTAATGTTAAAAAAAACAATGTTTATAATCATTGTACCTTATTTGTGTGAATGTATGTTTCAAAAAATGAATTAATAAATAAAAAAAATATATATAGCCTTCATAGGAAGCGGTAACTTGGTTGTATGACATTATAATTTAAAAATAAAACAATAACTTTATTTACATCACTTTTATTTATTTGCTTTTACAGAGCTTCTTCAGGGCAGTATACTACTAAACTATGAACTAAGATACACATGTGTTATAGATTGATAAAAATGGCGAGTGAAGGGCCAAGGGTGTGGGGGAGCAGGTAACAGACAGATAAAGGCGTGTACTTTGTTGATCGGTAATATTTTAAGAATCGGACTTTTGTTTAAATTTGTTTGATTATTAATGACTCCAGTCTTAGTGTTTTTGGTTTTCCTTATTTCTAATGCTTCTAAGTTATCTAGTCTAATGCCTAATCCATTTTTATACAGTAACTAGTGCCTGTATTTTTATTGAATGTGTGGTCTGTTGAAAGAGGTGGTTGGCAAATTCTGAGAACCCGTTGTTATTGAGACATCTTAAGTGTTCTTTTACCCGGATATTAACATTACGCGAATTTTTGCCTACATAAAACGCGGAGCAATCGTTACATTGAAGTGAATAATTGCCCGAGTGGCCTAAAATAGCTTCTTTGTCTTTACACTTAATTAAAAATTTACCTATACTATTACATGTTCGTGTAAAATCCTGGTTTAATATCTGATGGAAGGTTTTTAATGCTTTGTGTACAAATAAAAGTGATGTGAATAAAGTTATTGTTTTATTTTAAAATTTGAACTTGTATATAGCCTTGTAGGCTTAGAGCAGTGTCGCCTTGGTGCCTTGTTGCTATTCTACCATGGTGCTTTGTCTTAGCTATATTTTCAGTAGACTTTTTCGGTCTGGGCAATTTTTACTGTAAATAGGACCACCCTCGTTAATTATTGCAACTACGATAATACTTACCCACCAGTAAAAACGTATATTTATGGGACGCAAGAGGATTCATGACGTTTTAAGTTTTCAACAAATGTTCACGTTGAACCATGAATTACGGCTTTAACTAAGGCATTGGATAGTTAGAAACCTACTCCGAGGCTTAATGATTCATATCAAGGGAACTTAAAGCCCAGATACTACTCACTCAGTGAGTGCAATTCTTTTATACCATACGTACGAGTATTTAAATCATACTAACGCGTACTTTAATCTTATGATCAATATATAAATTAATGTTTGTCTGTCTGTCTGTCCTCGATTTTCTCGAAAAATACTAGACCGGTTTGGCTGAAACTAGCATAATTAGTACCGGAAAGGTTTAGAGAGTAGTTTGGATGAAATCCGATATGTAAAACTGTTGCTATAACGTTTTAAAATTAGCATGAAAAACAAAGATATACCACTCTGGTTAGCCACAGATTACATATTCAAAAGAAGAAGGTTTGTTAGGGCAGAATATTTTCAAAATGGAAAACACTAGTAGGTATGTACTTAAGAACTTTTTTATTTGGATGTTTTGAAAAAAAATAAATGTTTGGAATGAAAAAAAAATCTTTGGCTTTCAAATTAATTATGGCACCCAAGGAAAAGCAAGAATTCAAAACATCATAACTTTATTTTTAAAAAATCCACATATACACATCAGCTACTAATAAATACATTCTAAAGTGATCTAAATTAAAAAAAAAGCTTGATCTTCAGAATTCGTTTGGATTTCAGGTTTCCGAATTAGCGGTTGTGTTCTTGGCTAATTGAGATTAATGCGCAAGCTTCTTGCGGTCGGCGCCAGGGGAGGATAAAGGATAAGAATATTACAATAAAATGACCCAAGGCCCGGGGCGGCGCTAATTTTTCAAATAATTTAGTTCTTACACATTTTTATGCTAAAAAACCTTTTAATGGTTCGTTACCTCGGTGGAAGTCGGTTTAAAAAAAAACTATATTCTTATTATTGCATTTGTATGAAAGTAACTAAGTCCTACATTATCATGTAAACAATCTCAATTTTCATTTACATGTAACACTTTCAGGCAACGTTTTTATGTAAACATGTAATCGCAATATGTACACTCCGCATCTCCACACAAGCATTGCTTAAAAGAGAAGGGCAGTATTGTAATTTGAATTATAAAATGAATTCACTTTCAATATTAAAAAAATAAAACTAACTACTGACTAAAAATCGATATTAGTGGCATGTAGGTCGATATTCCATTAAACGATTCGATTTATGCATTTTTAAAATGGCTTAATTGTAGATATTTATTATTTTGGATATGAAAAGTGTCATAACTATGGCCACACCAAGCTACTGACTTTGTTTTTTTAATGTGATCTTAATGATCACATTCAAATATTGTCACATATTCACGTTTGACAGTTCCTTTTAAAGAAACAATGAAAATCATCATAATTTATTTTTACGATTTTAAACATTTATATTTTGACATGAAAAAAGGTTTAAAAATTTTACAATTAGATAAATTAGAAATTTTTGGAAACTGATAAAAGTGTTAATAGTCAATTAAGTATTTTAATATATTTTTTCTTTTTATTTTAATATATTTTTTTTTTTTTCCAATCATTTTTAATTAATTAACTACTTTCAACAATTATTTTTGATTTTTGTTTGTGTTTTTAATTTGTTCTATTTTCTTAGTGTATCTCTATACGAATATATATACTTTTAGCAGGTAAATTGTTTTTTCTCCTGAGACGTGTTTCTCTCCTGAGCTTTTCTCCTGAGACATGTTTCTCTCCTGAGACATGTTTTTCTCCTGAGCTTTTCTCCTGAGACATGTTTCTCTCCTGAGCTTTTCTCCTGAGACATGATTTTCTCCTGAGCTTTTCTCCTGAGACATGTTTCTCTCCTGAGCTTTTCTGCTGAGACATGTTTCTCTCCTGAGCTTTTCTCCTGAGACATGTTTTTCTCCTGAGCTTTTCTCCTGAGACATGTTTCTCTCCTGAGCTTTTCTCCTGAGACATGTTTCTCTCCTGAGACATTTTTTTCTCCTGAGCTTTTCTCCTGAGACATGTTTCTCTCCTGAGCTTTTCTCCTGAGACATGTTTTTCTCCTGAGCTTTTCTCCTGAGACATGTTTCTCTCCTGAGCTTTTCTCCTGAGACATGTTTTTCTCCTGAGATTTTCTCCAGAGACATGTTTTTCTCCTGAGCTTTTCTCATGAGACATGTTTTTCTCCTGAGCTTTTCTCCTGAGACATGTAGGTATTTACATATTAAAAGCAGTAGTTTTAAACAAAGCAATTAATATTGTATTTTCATAAGAAGCAATCATTTTGTAGTTTGACATTGTATTAAGTAAATGAAACACCTTGTTATAAACCACCGGTACATTTTATTTTCACCAACCGGTTTCGCTTAACTAAATATAATAACTAAATTCTAATACAGAGTTATCAGTTATATATCGGTATAAATACAATAAAATGAAATAGATACATTACAAAAGAGAGACAAAACAAAATATTAGAGGAAGACAACAATATAAAAACATTATGTTTAAGCGAGTTAAGCGAAACCGGTTGGTGAAAATAAAATATATTCGTGGTTTATAACAACGTGTTAAATTTACTTAATTAATATTGATTTTGTTTATGTTTTTGATACGTGAATTAAATTATTGTTTTTAATGTTTTTATTTTATTTATTTTTTAATTAACATCGCCTTTCCATGTAAATATCTTCCATGTAAAGCGTTAAATGAAATTGAAAAAGTTTGTGCATAAAAATACCTTATAATGTATCACATAGTATTTCATTTCGAGAAGTATCTATCAATAATTTGAGAACACCGTTTGGTTAAAGTGAAACATGCGCTTAGACCATTGTTTAAAAAAAAACTTCATTTGATTTTCGTATGAGCCATCTTTGTGTGACCATTTTATACCTTTTAAATTAATCCCTCAAGTTTTTTCCTTCTTTTAAATGTCAGACTGTATGTATATTCCTTACAAGGTGACAAAATATGATATTAATTAAAAAAACCTTATCTTTGTAATTCCGTTCTTTAATTAACTTTACAAATATTTTAATAATTAATAAAATATGCCCACATCATCGTGAATGGTCTCTTTGAAGAAAGGGAGAAGTGAACCAGGGTCTTGAAGAGATCCACGTTGTAGAAGAGAATTATTGGGTTCGACCAGTGGATCGCGATGAGTTTAGAATTCTTTATTTTCAATAAGGCTGCAGATGCATACCCGTAGATAATATCCGTGTAAAGTTTTCATTGTTAACTCTTGAATTATTTATGGGATCTTGTTAAAAAGTCGTAATATTACTAAACAGATTGCTTAAATGCCGAATTAATTTAAGAACGGCGGAATTAACGAATTGTAAAAATGCAATTGAGTTAAAACACCGTGTAAAATAGTGACAGGGTGATTATATTATATCTATATATGTACGTTATACTTTATACATTATGCTTCACGACTTTTATTAACATATTTATTTGCATTTATTTATTACGCTTTTTACGCGATTTTACGCCCAGTTGGACTTTTACAGAGTTTTTAAGAACAGAATATAATTAATGAGCTATAGAAAATAATAAATACAATTTTTTACGTAAACATATTACATTCAAAGATACAATAGCGAAAGTAAACTTGGTTTTTCGATAATATAGCTAAAAATGATGAAGTTATGAGCTTTCAAAGTGAAAACTATACGTAAAACGTATTTCTATGACGTCACGAGTCATAATTCAGTATAGTTCACAATTTGAATGGCAGTAAGTAATTTACTGCCGGATTCATTTTTTGAACTGTGACGTCACAAATCATGTTTATCGGCCGACCGGCGAGATTGTTAACATTTTGACGGCTTATATCTTCGGTACTATTAGTATTGTTCTAAGCATGCTCTTATTAATATGATACATTTGTAAATATCATAAAATTCCACTGTAGGAGAAACATAGCATAGTTATGGGCGACCGGTAAAGTTATCTAAACCAGAATATAGTCGAACACAAATACATTTTTTGTATACAGCATGTATCAAAATTTATTATTACAACTATCTTCTCATCTCAATAAAATAACAATACTTTTCATATCTAACGAATACTTAATAACATCAACGTATCAGATAAAATAACACACAATAGAAAACAGTCGTCAGGTGTAGTAAACACACAAGTAAAGGAGGCCATACACGATCGAGCGCAGTTTGTTTGATAAGAGCCAGAGAGCAGGTAATCAGGTACCTACGCGGCAAAAAAATAATAACAATATGATATCGCCGCATCGCAGTGGAACAGCACCCATCATTACGGAGATTGTCTTTCTCGATGTGTCGTCTCCTGCCGACACAAACACTTGGCTCTCCAGCCGGCGTGACCGGTGTGTGTGGACGCTTTATGCAGTTATTAAATTAATTTAATGCAGGGACTACTTAGAGGCATTGCTTTCGGATCTCGAACTTAAAGTATAATTCATTTTTTTGTTAAAAATACCCAACGTTTTTCAAAAATTGTACTGACGATGTATTTGGTAAATACGATTCACGAGTTGATAAATACCCATATTATGTGTTGGACTTCCAATAGAGTGCGTATTTTCGGTGACCCGACCAATTGATCCCCCGACAATTGGTCCCCTGACAGTTGGCCCCCCTACAGTTGATCCCTCCGACAGTTGATCTCTCGGACAGTTAATCCCTCCGACAGTTGATCCCCTAAAGGATTATTTTAATGTTTTTTTTTTATATGAATACCTCACAAGAGTCCCAACTGCTCCCAACCGTCTGGAGCCAGTGAGACTATGGCATTCCCAATTGGGGAATGTTATGAGGCTGAAGGTATTGGGGAGGGGAAGGAGAAGGGAAGGAGGAAGGTGGGGAATACCTGGCTATTCAGATCTGGTCACCAAACACGGCTAAAAGCCATTTCAAGCAACGTTTCAATTCTAAATGGTGGTCTTTCACCAGGGCGATACTGAGAGTATCTTCCACTCTGGAATATATAATACATTATTTTTTTTAATGAATTAATTGTGAAACAATCCAAATTAATTAAATAAAATTTACTTGCGCACGCCGGGATTTGAACCCGCGACCTACGGATTCGTAGTCGAGAGCCTTACCCCTCGACCATGGAGGCCGATGATGTACGTCCTCATTCGTAACGTAAGTATACAGAGAGGATATGCGGCCGTATAACAAAAGTCGATATACTTGTATATGCCATGTTTTCAAGTAGGTAACAACAGGGAGATGAAATGACTACAACTCCCCATCTTTGATTTCTTTGAACCAGGAATTGATTTTGTGTTTGAAATAACTTGCAAATTTCTTTTTTTTTAGGAAGTGAATTATATGTTTTAGTGGGAAGATATTTACAGTTCCTTAGTATAAAAGCAATTTTAGGTTTGGGCACTCCGTAATGCCATTCTAGTTAGCTTGTGCCGTGAAAATAAGGTTTCTTTGGTTTTTTGAATGGTTTGATTAAAACATTCTTGTCATAGATATTTCGGATGAAGTGGATTGCAAAAGACTTAAAGATTTATTTTGTTTGCGGTTCTTATGGAGCTTTACGGGTGGTCTTTATAAAACCCTGTCTATTTCTAGTTATAACCATCATAATTTTTAAAAAATAAATTATCATCAACGGAACGAAAAAAAGCATCTTCTTAACAACTATAAGCAACTAGAAGCAAATACTTGAATGATGAACACCGGCGTTGTGAAATTTGAACAGTTTTTTTGTTTGTTTAGAGCCTCCAAGTCAATGCAGGCAATTCCTATGCTACGCCAAGGACTTAAAACTGTAATATAACAAAACTATAAATTTTACAAGTCCTCCGCAACACAGGCGAACTCCTAGCGTGGAGGACAGTATACATTCCCATGTAATACAAAAAAAAAACTAAATAACGAACCATCACGCTATTTATCCGCAGGGGTAGGCAGAGAGGGCGGACCGTCAAACAATTCGATCTTGACATACGCTACTTGCTTCATTCACATTCATACAACGCCTCATACATTCTCTTTTGTTATTCCGACTTCTGACATGGCCCGACTCAAGTATTTGATTCACATGATCGTGCCATATCTTCCTTGGACTTACCCGGTTACTTCTTCCAGCATTAAGTCTACTTACATCCTTCCTCTGCCAGTTCCATGCCTCACTGCCATATATAAGGGATGGTATAAAAAAACACGTTTAGTAAATAAGAAAAATAAATGTTTTTTTATATAAAAGTATCTAGTATATAAAAGGTGACAATGTGATTGGTTCCAAATTTTTCAAACATAGTTAGATAAAATTATGGAAATTTCTGGCAAGTAATTAGAATAGCGATTCATTTACTGGAAATAAAATTTATATCATATTGCACAGGTATGCAGTAACACCATAATAATATGTTGAATATATAAATATTTTAAAGCCTGCCAATTCTTTCGGAAGGTATCGCATTATTCATGTATGATACAAAGATAAAAAACGTGTTTTATAAACTTGAACTGAAATTACTCTATAATTACGATTTTTTAAATAGATATGTATCCTTTCGGTTACAAGGATGTAAATTGCGCTCCTTTGCCTACATTGCAAAAAACTACTTTGTGGTTATGAAAAGGGGTTAAAATAACCCTCCTCTTCCCATTGCCGACAATTAAAATGCAAAACAAGACGAATGCACACTGCACACATTAATTATGATTGTCCTTACCACTCTTGACAGAATAATGTTTACCTCAACACTGTATTAAAGGTCACTGAACACGGCAAGAAAATATTTAACTTTATTTCAACGCTTCAACGGTGTAGCTGTCACCTTTCAGTATCATTAAATTACATCATTATATATTTATTAAGTCGATAAAATACGATAATTAAATAGGTATCTTTTTTGGTCGACGAAGTTATGTGGTTTCAATTCATAAATATTGAATCAAGATTCTTACGAAACAAAAATGTCACGGCACCTTAATGGTCAGCACCCAAAAAATTACACTTTGTAGTTTGCTAACGCAAGAAATAATGTACTTCGTAATTCTTAATTTTTAATTTTTTTTATTTATTTCATTAAAAAAAATAATAAATAACACGAATATAACGTGCATACTGGTTTATACTTTGGTATTGGTTAATTTTAGGTACATAAAAAATAATTACATAAAGTTACAATAATTTTATATAATAGCAGTAACTAATAGTTAAAATAACAATAAAAAAAATTATATGTATATACTCTATTCAAATTATCTGCTATACACAACTATTTTTTTCTGTGCTATCCTTCAAATCTCTTTATACGTAATTATTGTACTTTTTTATAGATACATTATATTACTATACTATGTCAGTACTAGCCTTTTCACCTTCTATTTTTGTATAATCTCACTTAATATGAACTAAACATGTTAATTTGACTGTCTTAAAACGGGATTTGTTCCGAGTTGGGCAGTCAAAGCTTTCTTACATTTTGCTGTTAAATAATGTGTGTTTCAAATAAATAAATAAATATAATATGAATATATATAGGGATGGTTAGGAAGAAGTAGCAAATATAATATATTTAAATTTGTGCATGACCTGCCTCACTAGGGGAACCTGTATTGAGGCAGAATTAAAAAAAAAATGATTTCTCTCATTTTGAAGAAGGGTTGAAGTAGTACTACAAATGATGTATCTGTAAATTCTATATTGGTAGTTAGATAATTGTATAAGGTTTCAAATTACACAAAACACAACCTAGGATTTAATTTAATTAAATATTTTGTAAAATACTTGTAATGCAACTTATAATTTAACAAAAAAACAAAAATCCTCAAACTGTAAACTCTTAAATTCTATAAAAAAAAACACGTACAGTAGACGCTCTCTTAACCGGTGCCGTTTTAACCGTCCTGCCGCTTTAACCGGCCTCTTCTAGGAATGCTTCGCGCCCAAAATACACGCAGACAAGTAGCAACTTGAACGTCTGGCGGCGCCGCGACTGTGAGTCTGTGTGTGTGAAATGTTAATTTTTAATGTGTGAATTTCTAATACAGAATAAAGGTTCTGTTTTCTTAGTGTTTTGAAAAAAAAGTGTTTTTTCTTCCTTGCGAAAGTGTTTTTTTTAATGTTATTTTCACTATCTTCTCTTTAACCGGCTTTTTCGTCATCCGGTTCTTGGGTCGGTCCCGTCAAGGCCGGTTAAGAGAGCGTCTACTGTACTTGAAATCTAGGTAAAATGTTCAAAATTGCCTTCACTGATTTTTGAACTGTATCTGTTTTTTGATATTTTGGTATGTATTTTATAGAATTTAAAAGATTGTGTTTGACAAATTTTGTCTTTTGAAACCTAATACACATTCCTAACCACCCATATAGAATTGTAACCTGTAGCTGTACTCTAGTTCGTGTGGAATAAAAAAAATTGTCTTCCTCAAGCTTTAGTTATGTCAAATGGGATATGTTGCGCAGGTCATACAATGTCATACAATTTTCAAGGCAACCATAATATTCAATTTTATGCAATTGAAAGGCTGCAGCCTACCCTCGGCTGCGTAGACGAAATTTATCTTTAAAAATAATCTTCTTTGAATATTCTCTTGATCTTTGAATGAACTCTTGGTGAATAATGAACCTAAAGCAACGCCAAGAAAAAAAAAATGATATTTGAAATGCTTTTGAGGTTATCGGACGATATTGGATCGTAGATGTTTCTGTTACGTAGAAACGTAGTTTGGCATCATATTTTTATTAAATTATTGCGCGTGATAGACCTGTAGTACTCTCACCTCTCTAATTCCCGGCAGTTGAGTGATTGCATGATAGTCAGCAGTTGGCTGCGAGGCTCACGCACGTAAACATCGCCGCAACGGCAACCTCCTCCCGGGCAACCCCGGGTGCCCCACTCTGCCTTACTCTGCCCCACTCTTCTGCATGCACGTGAATACTGTACACATAGGTAATAGAAACAAGGGAGATGGGTTATGAGCCATTATTAGTTTGAAACTGCGCGCAAAAAAGTGTTCACCCATACTACTTCAAATCGCATCCACGCACATCCTTTGGCTCCTCCGCTTTGATAGTCCGTGCAGTTTGATTGTAGCTCTGAGTTAGTCGGCACGCTTTCATGCCATATCTCCCCTTGTTTCAATCATCTACGACTGGACAGCTCACTCCTATTGCTGACCTGCTTGTCCTCGAAAGAGTAAATGAGTAAAATCAGGTGAATTGCGAAAGGAAGCGCAAAAATGTGAATTTTCTTAGAGCAAAAAGCAACGAGTTATCGCCAATATGACATACAAGTACATAGCATACATGAATAGTCGTTATTACCCGGTTTAGTCTGAGTTCCGGCGTTTTAGTCAATGTGTCGCTGATGGTTAAATTTTCTGCTAATCGTAACTGACCCAAAAAAGATACCGCAAGACTTTTCATTCCCAATGTGAAAAGGATATTCACTTTTTTTTTCAAAATTATAGTGTAATTTTTACAAATAACCAAAGCCAAATTAAATTCAAATAATGTTCACCAGTGGCATGTACTCTATAAAGGCCAAAAAACTGTGCCCACCCGAGAAAAACAAACCATAAAAAGAAATTTAATACATTTTTGTCAAACTGTATTTTTCCATGAATTTGGTAAGGAATTTGTATGCTCATTTATTGAGTTGGCTACAAAAGTCATCGGAAGATCATAATAAAATTGCCATTTTCAAATATTCAATACACAATTCATACCTGAACGTTAAAAACTACAAGCAGTCTACCTTTGGTCATTGAGTAATGAATGCAACTGGGTATCATTACCTGTTTCGCGTTGAGAGGAATATAATAAATTTGTACTATTTTTTCAAGAACACACACAAATCGTCTTGTCTTATTTTGTTACGAATACATTAGCATTTTAACTCTAAAGTTCGTGATGAAAAATACGATGTGAGCTGAAGATTTGGTTACGAGATATTATGTCTTATCGTTATATATCAATCTTTTCCAAAATTCGTTTTTGTTTCTTCATCACACATTTCTAAAAGAAGAAGCTGTGATGTTTCAAAGTACTTTGTTTAGTTCATGTCCGAAGTACTGACACGGCGTAGCATGCCGCTGTTTGATGGCAGCAGCGATAGGGTGAATCCCCGACCCAAACACTTCTAGTACAACTACAGCTCGCTGTGTATGCAAATTCCGAATGAATGAAATGAAATATCGCGGACACGGGGAAGCAGGAACTACTATTATAGTAACGGTGGATTTGGCGTGTAACACGGCCGACGGTCGGTGTGGAGTGGTGACGGTGGTCCACGTCACGTCTGCACGCGCGTGATGAGCTGCGTGACAGAGCGCCTGCGTGTCTGAAGATGTTGTTCCACGCACGCCAAAACCAAAATCCAACTGTTCTAAATCACTATTTCTATACTGGCTGCATTGCCCCATTGCCCGTTAGCCTGCGCTACTGGCCGTAAATGACCACTTGATTTGTGTGCTTATTTTTTTCAGCGTTTCTTACTCACACTTTTTGTGGACGATTACGTGAATGTTGATCAACCTGTTAGTTTGGTTAATGACCTATTATATTGTGTACCCCGCACGTATTGAACGATGGTTGCATTTTATGTGTATATATTTTTCCGTAAGTATTGCGTTATAAAGAAAAAATGTAACTCCTAGTGAAAAACAGTTTAATATAATATTACTTGTTTTACAGAATCTTGTTACGGAAAGTATAAATTGTACAAAAATATTTATTCATATGAGTGCATCGGACAGTCAACACGTTGAACACATTTGAGGGTTAAGTAGAAGCGCGGATTAAACTTCAACATAATTTTTTTTTATGGCTTTCAGATACAGGGTCATACATAGGCGGTAAAACTGTCATACCTTCAGAAAATTTAAATCCGATACAATTGACACTTTGTGATAAATACTTTTCTGAAAATTTCCGGTTATTTTTCAATGAATTTTGCGTTACTTTGGTGAAATTAACGTTACTTTAGGTGAAATTCGTATTAAATTTGGGAAAGGGGCGTTATTTTTCAGCAAAAAGGGTGGTATTTTCAATAAAAAAACGGGAATTGTTTTTCCATTTCGGAATTTTAAATTTTTTAAACTAAACTGATAATTTTTTAATCTTTTTTCAAATTGTAATTTCAAAAAAAAAAAAGATTATTTTATAACTTGTTCGTGTTTTTTTTTTTTTTAAATGTATGTATTGTTTTTTTTTTTCGAAATATGAATAACAGATCGCGCGTTTTCGACATTAAATTAGCTGCGTTCCATTTCATGGCTATTCGGGCTTGTTAAAATCATATACAATGAAAGATTTAGAACGTAGATTTAATATAACTTTCTTATTTTAAAATACCAGAATAACGCTCGAAAAGTACGAAAATTCGCGTTATTTACCTAAAAATTGCATGAAAATGGTTAAATTCGTGTAAAGATTCACGTTATGGCAAACGCGAAAGTTTCAGATCTTTAAATGATGAAATTACATTAATTATCCATCTTCTTTTCTAGGGGCGTGCACAGATTTACAGTCCCGCACCATGCTTGTCGTGTCCCTGCTACAGGCCTACTGATTAACACGACAGTTTCTGTTATCCCTTCCAAAAGCCGCTCTTGACCTTGTTTTAGCCAACACTCACGTAACACATCGAGGATCGAGTTGAATATGAACCGCACCAGCGTTTGGCTGAAAACGCAAGTGTCCGTGTTGGATTCTCACGTGGAGATCTGTGGGCCTCACGTGAGCTATAATAACACCGTAGGAATACCTTACGCAGACGTAGTACGAGTACGTAGGCCATCCCAGGCGGAGTGGCTGACTGGCTGACTGCTCGCCTGCCTGGCTTGCCTGTTTGCGTGCACAGTGGTAACTGACCGCCGGCATGCGAACCCTGGAGTCGGTGACGTCAGCGGGTTCGTCACGGATATCCACTCCTCTACTGCCTTCTGCCTTCTTGGCTACTTGTTGGGTCTGTACCGCGATGATAGCGGAAGGCCGCGGTACTGTTGTGTTGTGTTGTGATTTATGCATGTCTTGCACGGGTTGAAAAAACGACAGCACGACTCGCTTTTTGGCAGCGTGACCCGACTCAATTTAGAACCACTTCAGGTGCTTTTCTTAGACTGAGATTCAGACATGGAAATGCCAAGCAAATTTTAGAGGATTGTTAGTCTTTCTTTTACATTTCAAAGGAAAATAATAATTTAACCCTTTAAACTGAACGCGAGATTGTCAGGCAATATTCAGAAAAAGTTTTTGGTGACATTATTGTAGCATACATTTTATGTGCGAAAGGAAAGCTGAGTCTAAAATTGAGGTTTGTAAGTTGGAAAAATCGACCGTTAGTGTTATATATCTTGCAAGGAAAAATTAGACTTAAAATTTAAAATTACTTTCACTTTCATTGTAGATAAGGACATACAGAACACGGATTTTAACCGGCACTAATTACAAATAATAAATTTAATTTTTTTTGATAGCATAGAGAGTAGGGCAAAAATCATAATTGCTAGATTATGATTAATTTTATATGAAAGTGCGTATCACATCGGAGCAGATTTCTAGCATTAACTATCTTAGATCTTATAATCATAAATGGAATGTAAACGTAGAAGACGTTAAGTTAATTGCATTAATTAATAAGTAAACATATGATATGTGATTTTAAGTAGGTATTCGCACCCTACGGGTATTGGTAAACATGTATCATTTGCTTTTCTATTTCACGAACCGCTTGCTTTAGTAGTTTTTTTACGGAAGTGATTCTCTAATCCTCACACAGAGGCTAAGTCAATACGCTCCGGTCTGATGCAATTACGGCAAATCCAATTAATTGTTTGTAAATTGCATTAACTGCATTTATGAAACGCCAGCAAAAAGAGAAATTCTTAATACTGTCCGATTCATCCAAGGATTAATTACGCCGTGATTTGTACCGCTACTGTAACTCGATGAACTCTTAATATGATTAATTGTTTAGTGCAGAAGCTTTAGTTTAAGTAGACACCAGACATGTAGTCGTTCACATGCTGCTGGCTCAGCCTGAGATTAGTCTGAAAGCTTTGACCGTTTAGAAAGTTCGATTTTTAAGCTTTCGTTTGTAATGAATCTCAATTAGATTAGTGTCTGATTAGCTTCAGTGCGTTTAAAGTTCATTTAACCACGATATTATAAGATATAGAATACATGAGTGGATGAAGGAGTTATGTTAAATATTCAAAGTTATGTGAAATCCATGCATTAGTTTGTCAAAGTGGTTATTGTAGGTCAAAAATAATAGCGATTTTTGATGATGTTATATAAAATTTATTAAATCATTTAAAAATCTGTAGAACAATATCCTTTATTTTAATGTTTTGCATCTTTCATTATAAATTGACTTGTTTTCATACTTTGCTCCGTAAATAACAAGATATAAGACTAGTTTTTTTGGAACTATTATGAATAAGATTTTAATAATTTTTATGTCTTAAGTATTATGGTACATCGAATGCATAATTCGAATATGTTTTCCATATTCATTTCCTTTGAAAACCACTCTATTAGTCCGATCAATAGATTAGTTTTGCGTGAACGTGGTTGCAGCAGGTAGCCCAGAGCTTTAGGTAAGTCCAATATGGGAGCATTCAGCCAGCAGCTTGTCTAATGAGCTAGAATGTATTATGTTGGCTAATTAGCAAAGCAGGCGGATAAGGGAAAATTAAGTGCAGAGGTTAAATCGCACTATCAACACCGTTGTACTTTAGATTACCCGCTGCAATCAATGCCAGCTATATTGTGGATGTATGCGGAATCTAGAATAATTAACAGGGGTGGTTAAAATGTGTACAGGAAATTATAAAACTTGTGTAAAATTTAAAAAAAATTGCCATTTTTTTTTTATATTTGCATGGTATCATATGTAGCTCCAATATGCACTTTGATTGAATATACGTCTTGTTTCATAAATCAGCTTATTATTGAGGGTGTAACAATATTTTCACATTATAATAAATGCAAAAAGGCATGGTTTCCCATAGATGAAACACACAAAAAGCATTTTTTATTTGGATCATGTCAAACGTTGTTTGCTATTCATTACTAAGAAGTCAGTCTATAAAGAATTTTTCTGTATTATTTTTTATACATCCTATGTGATTTTTCCTCAATACATAATAAGCTTATGGAAGTTCAACAAGTCACAAGAGATAATTGAACAGGCGTGGTTCTAGTCGCTAATCCACTCTGCCAACACAGCCATTGGCTTCTGCGAACCACTTACTCGATTCTGTCATTGGTGTACCCAACAGGACACTATTAAATAGCTGACTTGGCACATGACTTGGATTTGCTGCGACTAAGTCTAGTAGTGTGACAGGGCTAACAATGTTTACCTTTCCTTTTATAAACTGCCACCGTACACTGCGATGCCTACGATTGGTTAGGTGATTTATCTAACTTTCGAGAAGTACATAGTAACTCAGTAATACACTCATACGTTGTAGCGAATGAAAAAAAAATAGTGTATTGTCTTCAGAGTAGGGATGAAATCAAAGCTGTTAGAATTTGTAAGATTTTTTAAAAGCTGGTTAAATTGTTTAAAAAATATATTTTTCAGTTAGTTTCCGGGTAGTTTCCGACACTTACAAAACCCTGAAAGGATTAATGAAAGCTTTAACCCAACCGCAGCGGAAGGGTAGTTTTTATCCACGCGGTGATATTGATATCCACCCCCACCTCCAGCCTTCGCGTGACGCGGCGTTTGGGCTGCGGGGTTGGGGATGTGTGGCATTACCCGTGTTGGGGTAATCGTTCAGAAATATATTACAAAAGTGGACAGTGTTTTGGGACATTTGAAATAGTTTCAGTATCCGCTGTTTTCCCCGAGGGGGCGGTGGAGTGGTACTAATCGAATTATTTGTAATCGCTGATCTGGGGTGCGTGATCTGAAATCGATTCATTGTTCAACAAGTTATTATTTTGATTGAGCCGTTCAATTTACTAAATCGATTGTACATTAACTGACCTCATGTTAAACAAGTTTGGTAAAATGAGGTTTCGTGGCTACATTAATACCTGTTTGTTATTGATTACGTATTTTTTCGGGAAAGTTTGTAAGTCGATCACATGATTTTTTAAATTAAATCAAATGTTAAAGTGAACAAGCAAACATTTTCATCATAATCATGTGATTATTTTCACAATCATTTGGCGAAATTTAACACCTTAGCGGAAATAGTTTGGCGACGTGGAACAGCGTTAGGTTCCTTGACTCTGAACCCAGGGGTTATGGATTCATACCCAGGCCAAGAAAGAATAGTTTGAATATTGAACTATACGAGCTTTTACATAATGTATGGTGTAAAACTAAGCAAAACATTGTTGCACACTTGCACTGCATTTCATAGTGGAAGTACTATCAGTATCAGAAGGACTTGTCCTATGTTTAATAACCCGATCTGTAATAATATCAATATATTTCCAAACCTTCATCTCCCATCTCTCCTCTACTTCTCCCCACACACTTTCATAAACGCTTCGATGATTTGGGATTGTAGAGCGGATAAATGAAGAAAAGAGTGTAAGGAGGATACATAATAAAGAATACACACTAGAAGTACCTTCCGTGTAGGTATATTTGAATGGAAGCCGATGTGCCTTTAGTTTTGTAACTTTTGGTTCTATTCCCGAGAGAGCCAATGAAAATACAAAGAAATACAGTGCTTTCTCTCTCGTACTGCCTTAATTGTATATTGCCATCCCATTTAATCGAAATGAAATGATAATGAAAAAATGTTTGTTTAAGAAATTTTAAGAATATATAACGCGGAAGTCAATAGTGGCGACGCCTGAGAAAGACATGGCACGATCAAGTGAATCAAATCTCATGTCAATTGCATTATTCCACTGACTCCTATGAGTTGTAATGGACTTGTGACACGACTGGTTTGCTCGATACTGATGGTATAATATACTAATATATTCTATGGATTACTTCTAGATGTTTGTCTATGGGACATAACCTCTAGGAGTCACTTGTTAGAGCAACCACTTGTCAAACCGGTGCCAACCGAGATAGTTAATAAATCTACTTTACATTTACAAGTGCTTTTTAATATAACACCTTATACAACAAATACTAACTAAGGCCGCCGCGTCGAAAGCTTTCTTTCTTAAAGTCAAGCCTAACAACTTTAGGAAAGGACGACCGGATGGTCCAACCTTTCGATGCGGTGGCTTTATTTAGTATTGGGCAAGTCAGTCATGTGGAAGGTCCATAATTATTATGCTGTTTAATATTAAAAAAAACTATATCAGGTTTTATTTACGCCACTTATGATCTTTTTGATGCCGACACGTGTTGCATTGGCTCATACTTCATCAGACCTATTAACTTAGCTTACAGTCATAACACCTTTATAGTAACTAAGTTTAATTATAACTAAAATATATGTATAATGTAATAATGTATTTTATAATACCTATAAATATACACTTATATTAAGATACGAGTATTCTCCGTAAATGCTTGAATCAATAATTTAGAATTTGGGTGAGTACACCGGTCCTATCATTACTTTTAATCCAATTTTTTATATGGTGTTTGTATTTTTTGAGGAATCAGATTTTTTGATGATAACCGGAAGAATGTTGATTCTTTTTGCAAAGTACCTAAAATTCCGTTGCCCAAAAGCAGTATGAATTACAGGAATTTGGAGTAAATCTTTGTTGGTATTTCTAGTAATACGAGTGTTTAGTTTAGTCTTTTTTCTAGTCTTCTTTTAGTTTTTTTTCATAGTATTAATTGTTTTTGTGTTTAATTCGTAAAACTCCTAATGTAAACCAAATTTGTTATGTTATTATTAAGTTCCGCAAGCATTTTCAGTTTTTATTATTGTGACAGCTGTTTCGGCGTTTAAGGCCATTTTCAAAATGTGGTTAATCAACATTGTGACAACTATACTTTTCTTACTTTACTTTTACTTTACTTTAAATTAAGGCTATACTTTTATTATTTTTATAGTATTTACGTTTGTTTGAATAAAGATGAGTGAGGATTGTTTTAGCGTAAATCTGCCGAACGTCAAATACTCTCATTATATTAAAGATTCTGTATAGAGTCTGTAATTAGTGGTAGCTTAAGGATTATTTTGATAATAATTTTCTGTGCCTTTATGATTGGGTCTAGTGCAGATGAAGTACCACCTCCCCATTCTATTATACCATACTAAATAGTAGATTGACAGACCGCAAAATAAATCATTTTCAAGTGATGTGAGTCGAGAAAGTTTCGTATGGTTCTGAAAAAGTGCATGGTTTTTCTTATTTTATTTGCGATGATTTGGGTATGAAGATTCTATTTGAGGTGTGGATCAATGGTGGACCGAGGAACCTCATCTGATTAGTATGTTCAATGTAGAGGCACTGACAATTCATTGGGATTTATAAATTTGTGTACATCAGATTACATTAAAGATACGATAAAACAAATAATTATATTTCTATAATATAAACATGTAAATTTGATTTGAACCAGTTTAATTTAATATAATCTCGACCGGTTTCTAAAGTACCCCTCCCTCCTCAGGAATATATTAAAACTAAACCACGAGAGACTTACCCCTTGAAGGCCACCATGGTCGAGGGGTAAGGCTCTCGACCACGAATCGCGGGTTGAAATTCCGGCGTGCGCAAGTAAATTTTATTGAATTAATTTGCGGTGTTTCACAATTAATTCATTTAAAAATAATATATAGCACGTCCCAGAGTGGAAGTTTCTCAGTATCGCCCCGGTGAAAGACCACCATTTAGAATTGAAACATTGCTTGAAATGGCTTTTAACCGTGTTTGGTGACCAGATCTGAATAGCCAGGTATTTCCTCACCTTCCTCTTCCTCTTCTCATTCCCCAATTGGGGATGCCATAGTCTCACTGGCTCCAGACGGGTAGGAGTAGTTGGGACTCTTGTGCGGTATTCATATTTAAAAAAACGATATAAAAAAAAAATTATAGATATACACGAAAATTTAGGCTTTGGAATGGGAGCCGACCAAAGGGGAAGGGGTAAGTAGGGGTTTGTAAAAACAAAATGATTCACTGGAAAAAATATCTAAAAGATGATCACTATACGATAAATTTACTAGGTTATTTAATATAGTAGAATTATTATTTAGGGATTTATGAATTTACAGTGTTTCTATACTATCTAATTTTTTGCCTTTATTATTACGGTGAAGAGTTTGAACTCTTGAAAATCTTTATTAAAAATAAATGCTGCGATGTAAATGCTTTTTACGAATATATATTTTTATTGCTAGTTATAAAACTATCCATTAGTTAACTGTTATTACCGGCGGCAACAAGGTGTGATATAAATTTGTATACAATTGAAGCTGCATAACGATTGAGCGGTAGGTAATTAAATATGTAGTTTTCTTGTAATAGAACTTAAATGACTAGCGTGATGATATTGATTACCCCACCTGACGAACCGCAAGAAATACCTACTTGACACGTAGGTCAATCCAGGTGTATTCGCAGTCACCTGTATGTGATGACGTGACGTGATGGATCTGTGCACCTATACCTGTTATTTACATCATGATAAGTGTATTCTATCTCTAATGCGACGTATTAAAAGTATGAATCAGAACAAATAAATTAAATTAAACACTCTTCTTTAAAAAAAACTTACATACGTAAATATTTCGTACAAAACCTTTTATAAATAGAAGCAAATTAAATATCATGAACCTACCAAATTAGGAATCGCAGCTCTCTTATCAGGCACAAGAACTCCCCCTTTCTGATAAGATATACACGACCGAGAATACGCTTTAATGAAATATTTTGTAGAATACTTGTAATGCAACTTACAAGAAATACAAAAGCAAAAAAATATATATGTGAAAAGGGGTTTCAAACAAGATGTAAACCGTCCTTAAGGTAATTTTAGTCACAAAATGGTGTACAGAAAAATTAGTATTTGAATGCAAAATGAGAAATTAAAATTAAAAACCACGAGTTTACGTTAAAAATTACGAACGTAGGATTTCATTTTCTCATATCTCGATTTGATCGTCAGGTAGCCGAGCTGATCCATATTAAATCCCCTCGGTAAGATATTCGCCAACAATTCAAATCGGCATTGCGTGATAGTGTGGATTTTACACATTCGGCGTAATTTCTGAAGCCATTAAATAATAAAACACACATTTACGCAAATTCACGCTGTTTAGTCGCGTTATGGATATTTCATTTATTACGTCTTTAAGGTTTTTTTTCGTTCAACTAAACATGTATTTTTTATGCATTACAAGATGATGTAGGTATATAAACCTCCACTCTAGGAGTTCACCTGTTTTGTTTGTTTTAAATATAGAAATATTATTAAATTTTTAAAAATATGAGTAGATGAATTAAAAATTAATTTGTGATTACCACTTTATTAATATATAAATATCAACATGTTTCGAAAGCGATGCTTTCTTCATCAGACATTTAAATTTTAACAATGTTTATCATTTGTCTATACTTGACATTATTATTTTTTAGTATTCTATATATTCCTGATGAGGAATGCATCGCTTTCGAAACATGTTGATGTGTATATGTTAATAAAGTGGGGAATAATAAGTAATTTTTAATTCATTTATTCATAATGACTCCACAAATTGAATTCCAATCTTTTGAAGAAATTGTTAAAGAATACGTATTTCTCTATTGCTTTTTTAATTAGTTTATTTACATATCCATTATAATTCTGTTAGTTTTTTTTTTATCTATAAAGTAGAAAGACTGTAGAAAGGCTCCAGCATCTTGAAACATGTACTGATTTTTCTGTAATATCAGCACGCAACGTTTTTTCTATCGTGACTTTTGGAATATTTGCAAAAAAAAAAAAAAATTATATTATTAAAGACCTGAAAAATGCACGTTCGCGATAACGCGTATTTTAAAATAAGAAACAAAAATTTTGCTTTCTAAGTATTTCGTTATCTATGGTTTTGATAAGTTTGAATAGTCATTAAATGGAACGCAGCTGACTGAACGTCGCAAACATGGCGTAGTAATTTTTTTATCGATTAAAAAAAATGGTAATAAGTAAGAAAAAATAAATTACAAAGTCAACGAAATTAAAATTGACCAAAAATGGAACATAACACCACTTTTGTTGAAAAATTTTCGCATTTTTCCGAAAATAGAGCGAATTTTTCAGGTACTTACGCATTATATAAGAAAAGTTTAAAGAAAATATTGTTTTAAAACCAGAGGAAAGTCGGGTTCTTCTAGTTGAAGTAAGAATATTGCTTTTGTTTTTTTTTTTTTTTTACTTCGTTTCGGTGTGGAAGATGATCAATTTACGACCAATCGAGCTTTTAATATTCATCATATTTTCTAATTTATTAGATTAGAAAATTATAGTAAGATACTGAATAAATACGAATATAAAGAAACTTTGCAATCATCATAAGGATAGCAGCCAATAATATGGGATTTATAAAAAATGGAGGATAATATTAACAAACCTTGAACATGAAGTATGATATCTGTGTAAATGGCGTAAATTGAACTGGTCTCATTAGCTAAGTTGGTTAAGCGGCTACCCCAGATATGTAGAGGTCCTGGGTTCGAGTCCCAGATGCGACTGAAATCTTTTTAATTTCTGTTGTTTTTGGGTTTTGTGGTTCATTTGGGATGTGTTAATATTATCTTCTTCAATGATTAAAATAAAGTAAGTGTTTGATTTAATAAAAATCGGGTGAATGGTTATTTTGATTGTGAACGTATATGCAAAGTTAATAATTATTTTGCATATTAAAACTAGATACAATGGCGATTGTCATTTTTTGATCAATTATCATGTTTGGAATACTGTTTTAATAACAATTATACAATATGCCCCGAACAAAAAGCCACTGAATGCAAGGTGCATGGGACAACTAGTTATTGTTCCGCCTCTCGTTGCAAAACTTGATTTTCTGGTGCCGTGTGAACGAAGCATAATAATTGCTTGCACTGAATGCAACGGGGAATAATAATTATTTCCCTGGTGCATATAAATATGTTCAGATGCAGTGTAATTATGTGCACAGACTTTCAAAATTATCTCTTAATTAATTGACCGGATTATGCGGGAGATTTCCATCGAGAAATTAAACTTTGGTGGATGGTTTTTAATTGCATCGCGGGGAAGATTCATTAGACACCTACACCAGTCTTTAATTGGTAGGTTCGGCTAATACGTTGCTGGTAAATAGTGTTTTTTGTAAAAATTACATTAATAATCCACAATTATATCTATTGGAGCTTTATGGTCATTTAAAGAGCTTTCGTGGAAATCAATTCAACATACAAGTATTATTTATTCGTTGAAAAAATTGGTTTTTATGAGGTACTTTTGTTACAAAATGAGAAAAAATGTGTTTTCGGAAAGGTTATATTAATTTGAATATTATGTGTGGATGTATTTTTGCCAATGTTTTTATAGGCGTAGAACTTAGAGGGTAAGGTTAGCTCTCTGAAGACATTTTAGTAAACATATCAATAGTATGCTATAAGGAAGACTTTTCTTTTCAACGAATGCTGTGTTATTTTATTAGAAATTGAGAAAGTACGTTTTGAAGTTCTCACTGAAATTAGATAAGTAATTGGCTTTAAAAATGTATAAACCGTTATGGCATCGGAGAACACTATAAAAAAATTGCTTATGCTGTTTTAGAGAAAAACACTATCAGAATGCCGATATTACCAAAGTAGCTTTTCAAGAGCTAGATTGGGAAGTTTTTCTACATTCGCCCTAATAATTGAAGAATTTCCATTTTATTTATTCTCAATAGAGAAATCACCCAGGAATCTCCTTTATTAATGTTACTGATCTTAAACTTGCTAAAAGGGTTATTCACCCCTTAATCAACGAATTTATTAAGGGGTGTTATAAAAAAGGCAGTACTTTGACAGTTAATGTAAAAAATATAGGAGAATATATTATACGAGTATATGATGAAATGGCGAATTTTCCCAATATATAATAATTATCAGAAATAAATTAAGAAAACTTCTCAATACAGACCTGCATGTGGTTAAGGAGTCTGCTACCGTATTGGATATGATTAGCATGCGAAGTTTGCCCGCAACACACCGGGCAATACAACCAGGCACCAGGAGTGCAGACTCTTGCCGGAGGCCGGTGATAGAGATGACTGAGACAGTCACGACGTTTGAAGGAATGCCTGTAAGAGTGCTCATTTATTTTGATATTCATTATTTGATCTGGTTTTGTTTAATTTAAACATTCGTTCACAAGAAGTGCTTGACTACCGTGCAGAGGCGGTGCATAATGCACGGTCCAGATTTCGGATACATAACATAAACCAAGTAACTACTTTATTAAAAATGTATTCATGCACGAGGTATACAAAATACAAGTATAATGAAACTTCACGGAGTGTTGACAGTACGACGATTAGGTGAATACTGTATTATGTTGAGACATAAACAATCTGTTTTTGTATTTTTTTCTTGTCTTCAGATCAAATTTAAGGTACATATTATGTTGATTTTCATGCATGAGAAAGATAGCTCACTTTAAAAATAGTTTTGTAGATTTCAACCAATTTCTGCGACAGAATGGTAGGAACATGGAGTCCGGGTCCAAGGATTGTGAGTTCAAACACCCTAAATGCTGAAAATTACTACGTATTTAATTGAGATCCCCTTTTTAAATAAAAAAAGTGTAATTTAGCAGTTAATCAATATTTCAGCATTGATTTATTTGTCTACATATTATGTATATCGATCATAATATATTGTATTTTATTTTCTTTTAAACATGTTATATTTAATTGACCTTTCGTATATCAATAAAAATAATTAAATTCGTTTTGGATCCAATTGATTAAATGCATATTACACCCGATTAATGAAAATTAAAAATAACAGTGGATTCAAGTGAGAGCCTTGTGGAATACCAGATGTAATATTTTGGCTTACCATTTCAATTCTTGGCGTCCAATTAACTTCCTTATTTGAGGCACATCTCCATTCGCAGGTAAACCAGATATCAATACCCAATGAAAGAAGAGGATGTAAGGGTTGAAAGCCTCATTATTTTCGTTATTCATAGCTTCCTTCTTTCTGCAATCAATGCAAAACATCACATATATCCTTTCTAACTGTACTCCCACATAATAATAAGTCACTTGTAAGAGTCGTGACACTACTTACTGCAAGTGCTCACTGGTATGGACTCGTGTATATTGTATATGGGAGTGAGCACATTAAAGTCACAGTAATAATTGACTCACGATAGGTAGGTAGTAGGTACAGACTCAATCTGATTGGCAGGCGTTACACTGACTTGTTACCTGTTACCTGGATGATTTACCGCCTTCGACTGTGACTGTTACTGTCTTGTCTACTCGGCTGACTATGACATGGAGGTAACGTGACCTTATCAATCGTGTCTAAACATAACGTACGACCATTCACGGTTTGGAAAGTCTGAAGCTAAGGGTTCATTCATGCTCATTTGATTGCAACTGAAAGATTTGACGTAAAAATAAAATAACTCTTATATATTTTGTCTATAGTTTCAGCATAAAATCATAGATGAAAAAGACAACTTATTCGGTAAACGACTCAGTTTTTTCGGAATTATTCCCCAACAAGTAGTGAGGTAGTCTTCGTTACTTGACTCATCGTTAGCCATGGGGCGAATTTTAAGCGCTTATCAAGCTGTCATGGTAACTATCCGGATTCAACAGCATTTCAGGACTGTTCTTTTTTTTCTTCATAAAAGACTTCAATATTGCAAAATTATTTTTCTAAGCTCCGTAGCTCATGTAAGAAGTGATGTTGCGTGCCGGAAATAGTTGCAATTACTTAGAAAATTCAGGCAGCAAAAGCTGCGAAAATTTCATGACTTCAGTCAAAAGTTTTTCTACTTTCTATACTGATTTTGATTGCGTGAAAAAATAAATTCTTCATAATTTATATGTATTTGAATGAGTTTTTGCTGAATGAATTATTATTATTATTTTTTTAATGATAAGATTATGTTCAATAGAAAAATATTTACTAAATATGTAATTACAAAAAACATTGTGATTTAGTTAAAGAATGCAAGAACTTACTCGTGGCTCCGGAGTTCATTAATTTGTTCGTTGATTCACCAATATCAAAAGGTAATTATTTTAATGACCGCGGCCGAGTCTCTCAATTGGGCGGAGGTGTTTGGGTCGTGTGTGCCGGGAAGGCCCTATATACCTCTAAGTCTCTACACATCCACCCTGTCAGCCTTATCAGTCGCAGGAATGCACAGTGGTGTTTGTTGTCCTGTCTTTTGTCCATTAAATGCTCCTCAATATATCAGGCGGTGATAAGTCTGGCTCCTAAATTACGCCGCCGTAATATATTCAAAGGTCTGTGATGTCTTCATTCGGTGCGGTTCGAGCCACTGTGTACCTTTATCGAATTATCTCTTTTTTATTGAAGAAACTTCGGCAGGTTCGGGCATTTTGTCTGTTGGGATTACCTCGGAGATTTTTCAACCGAGTTACATTATTTAAATCACTTTATTTTACGGAGAGCTTCTTTATTTTAAACAAGCCATAAATTGTGTGATACAGTGATTCCTAGACACATATTATTACAAAAATAATGGGAGTAGATGTAGATAGGCAGGTACGCATATCTAACGAATTTACCCCACTTGTATCTAAATATTAAACGGATAAACATTAATGAGACACTTAATGATCACCCTTTATTTTATTTATCGATTTTTCTCACAGCGGTTGGAATGTCACTACTGAGATGTCCATGAAAACATTAATAGTCAAGTTTAATAAACCGCCAAGAAAAGTCTAAATGATGACTTAATCTAAAACATTAGTAGTACTATGAGTCGGAATGGCGGAAAAATAGTCAAAAGACATCGGCATCGCATCTGTGTCCAGAAGTCGTGAGTTCTATTCATCGGCTGGCTAAGTCCTCCGCCACGAAACAAGCAACATCCTCCGTTTAGTGTGATGGTAGTAGGAGATTTTCAAATATTGTTTGTTAGGTTACTCGTAAACCAGGAATTTTCGTCTTGTTGAATTGAACTAACAACTTCACCAAGTTTTGCGAGATTACATAAAATATTACTATTCATTGTGTTATTAGTTGATACCTTGTTCAATAATATAGGTAATAACAAAAAAAAGACGTCCATACATATATCTATATATTAATTAAAAATATATGTACATAATTCGTAGAGTTAATCGATTCTCCAGCAAATGAAAGCTCGCACGTAAAGCTTGCGTCTGCTAGGCTGCGAGAAGAGGCAGTAGGTAACACTTTATCCATTAGCCGCATCGCCACCGTATAAATCAGGTGTGTTCACACCAGCCCCGGCCGTGCGGTGACACGCCTAAATTACTTCACCGATTTATTGTCGCCTGGGATTCTCTCATTTCTTGCTTTTTATACCTCTCATCGTTCCTTTTTCCCATTTTCTCGCGAGCTTCTCTTCTTCGCCTTTTTTATGTTACATTTATTATTTGTACGTTTTGGGGCCGGCCAGTGCACACGAAGGTGTTTTATAAAATTATCTCACTATTCTTATGCACATTAGCTCTTACACATCATATTTATCAAAAAGTATTCAGTAATTTACTATTAAGACCATGCGACTGTCGTCTAGCACGAAAGAGACGGAATGAGAGAGTGTGAACGCTTGATTAAAAAAGTGTGAACGGTTGTCCATTTGATATATTACAATGTGTTAATTAAAATCTATTGACTATTATTCCGCTATCCCACTTCATATTGTAAATAATTATATAAAGACATTAATCGGACATTTTGTGCATTATAATACTGTGGAAGATTATTTTAAATGATTAAACTAATGTTTACAAGACAAGATTTTTTATGCATAGCACAAATATTAAACAAATTATTATAAGCAATAATTATTATCTGAAAAATCATACAAATTGAATAATCTTCCGAGAAAAAATACATGCTGCCGACGGGACTCGAACCCGCCAGTGAGAAAAAATGTAATAAGCAATGATTGTAGTCTGAAGAACTAGTACATGTTGACTAATTTGCCGGGTAATGAATAACCTGCCGTAGCTCAGTGGTAGAGCACTTGTCCGGTAAACGAAAGGTCGCGGGTTCGAGTCCCGTCGGCAGCATGTATTTTTTCTCGGAAGATTATTCAATTTGTATGATTTTTCAGATAATAATTATTGCTTATAATAACTGTGGAAGATACTCTTATTATCGGCCTAGTGAAAGAGAACCATTCAGAATTGAAACGTTGCTTGAAATGGCTTCAGCCGTATTTGATGACCAGCTTTTAATAGACCGGTACTTTCCCACCTTCCTCTTTCCCACATCTTTCTCCTTCCAACTATCTCCAGCCTCATAACATACCCCAATTGGGGATGCCGTAGTCTCACTGAATCCAGACGGTTGGGAGCAGTTGGGACTCTTTGAAGAGTATAAACATTGAAAAAAAAAAGAAAATAAAAATCTCCTTGCTATACACATCACTGAGAAATATCCCTTTATCTTGCCTACTCATGCTCTGATTGTTATCAGTGAGAATGGGACAGCAAGTATACACACTTACTGAATTTGAACAATCAAAAATTTTCACAGATATTTGAAACGTTTTACGTTGTGTTATTTTCATTATTTCAAAATTGAGCTTTTAGTATTTTCCACTGGATTTTTTTCTGATATAGAATGTTAAATTTGAAACATACTGTATGCAAGCAATCCATTTGTGTGATTAAGTACTGTATTTGACGTAACGTTGGCAATGATACTTATACCTGAGGACCTGAAAAAATACCGAAATTTTTTTTAAAATTTACGTTATTTTCGTAGAAATTGGGTTGTTTTTCAGCAAAAACGGTGGCATTTTGCAACGAAAGTAGATCACCTTTTTTTTATTTTTTATTTTTATATTGTCAAACCGTGTTACTATTTCGTAGTATCATTTTTTTGAAATTTGAAAATAAGAATAAACAGTGAATGGTGTTTTCGACATGAAGTTAGCGGCGTTCCATTTTATGGCTATTCATTATTCAAGCTTGTAAAAACCGTATATAAAGATATGTAAGACTTACAATATTACTTTTTCATTTTAAAATACCTGAACGTAAAAAAATTCACAAACGGGAAATTTTCAGGTCTCTCCCTGTACCTACACAATATCCTAACAAACAAAACAATTAAAAAATACTGTTTATGGATAACAAACCGTATCAAACACTGTCCCTCTTAATTGTTTGTTGTTACCGAAAAGTAATTATTTTTCAAAAGCCTCAATTAATTTATTTTTGTGGTTGCCCTTAATTATTTGATAATTTCGCATACAAAAGTTGTGGAGTTATTTGCGACATCCTGTAGCAGGGCATTAATTTCACGGGTTCCCGCGCAAACTGCGTCCGCCAATCAGGACGCGGATAATTAACGCCATTTTAAGGATTGCCCGCGTTTTTCGTCACATATCGACGTCCTCGAATCTGCAGATTTAGCTTAATCGTTGAATCGACGCTTTTATAAGTAATAATTGGCTGTAGACACCGCATAAATTGAACACAAGTATGATTCAAAACGATTTATAATTTTGGTAAGATGTTTTTTTGACTTATCAAATGAGGATCAGCCTACAGCGACATGGAACGTCGATTCTGTATTGTGAACATTATCATCACACAGCGGGAATACTGGGAAATGCCTAATTAACGAAGTAACAAAACCATAAAAGGAAAACTGTCAATACAACACAAAGCGTAAAACGTAAGTTACTTTATTACTTACGTACGTGACATTAATTTATTCAACATTTTTATGTAATAATTTTTAATATTTTCCAAATTTTTGTACATCACAACCACCGTTAAATTTTTAAAAAATCCTTTGTTCCCTTTGTTATTGTTTGCAACGTGCTTAAATAATACGCACGTGTAATTATAGTTATAAATTAATATTTGTTACAATTGATATGATAAACAACAAGACATGTTTATAAGTGAAAGTTTTCATTTAATTTTAACCCAAAATAACGCAGTTTTAAGTAGAAAAATCGACATACTCGTACATATTATACAGGATTTTTCAAAATGATAAACTCAATTTCATACCGCTATATTTCTTGAATTATAGCCTATATGTGAATGATCTACATATTAATTGAAAGAGGATTTCCAAAAGTTTCGATTCCCATCGCTAGATGCGCAAACGACCGCTGGAATGTTCGCGCCATCAATCAGTTATTTCGCGTCAGTTGTGAGTAAAATGGCTACTATGCAATACAAGTTTTATAATCCAGTGTACCTAAACATTAATCCTCTAATTAAAAAGAGCATTTGTCGTTGGTATCACTAAGTTGAGCAGATTGGTTGTTACTGTAAAGGAAAAAAAGCCTGGGCTGACCGCGCATAACAGAGGAGAACGTGCGAAATTGAGTCCTTCATTTTGAATAACTCTGTATCGTGAAATGAATAAAATAATATACGAAAAAACTCAGTCTATAATGCATGAAAATATAAGTGGGGCAAGAAGTATTAGTAGAAGGTGAAATTTATGACAGAGAAATCTCATGAAGTGGTTTACCTATAACTCGACGTCTTTTTTACATGCTTCGGTGTCAAGGGTTCAGGAACCAAGGATTTATTTACGGGAAAAGTATAAGAATAGTTACTACGCCCAAAAAAATACAAGGCATTGATTATTCACGTCACACATTTCTGTCATGATGGACAACTTTCACAACCTATTTGTAGGTCCGCTCCTGTGCTGGCGCAATTGGAGCAGTACGTTCCGGCGCTGACTTATCAAGGCGCCAAGGCGGTGATAATAATACCAGGTGACACAGCGCCCTTGAGGTAATTTTTCACTAAAACGGTGCTATACAAATCATATGTGAGAAAAGAAGACAGATGCAAAAAACACAATGTAAAAGGAGATGACTATAGGCGCCATAATACTAAGCAACTTTTTTATGTAAATACGTGCGAAAACGAGATAGATGCAGAACACAACAGTGCAAAACGAGATGCCTATAGGCGTTCACCCAGACGAACGATTTTGAAAGAGTGTGGCCGAAGAAGAATTCATAGTGCCGCTTCATTCTTCCACTACGGTAAAATGACGTTATCTGGGCAAGGAATGTAACTACTAAATACAGATAGCGTTAGTTCTGTTTGTAGCTCGCATACGTATCCCTCCATCACGTCGAAAATAGAATGTGTTCCGCGGATTTAGTAAGTCTGTACTCCACATGATTATTTCAGTAGTATATCCTTCGTACTTCGCTGGATTGAAAGAAACAGGATCGTCGTAAGTAGTATGTAATTTTGGTGTTACTTTGGTTTTGAGTTTGAAAAATAACAAAGGGCGCCAAAATTTTATTTGCACCAGGAACCGCGCCGTTTGACTCAGGGAAGGCCCTGCCTCTTTGATATCAAATCAGAAGCCATGCATCAGTAACAATCTAACATAAACCGCCTTTAATGATTTCGGAACCTAAGTACACAAGTACATTACATAATATCATGTTTTTTCATATTTATTTTGATGATTCTCGATTACATCTCCCCAGAGTAATCAGTACCTCTTTTAATGGCCGCCCATTACTACCTGCGCCCCGCGGCCATCAAAATATTATACTACGATCAGGCATCATCAGTCACACAGATTAGTACCGAGAGACTGGAGAAATAAACCTGCCCATATATTGTTCAATAATTAAGACTTGGGGATTCCAGATATATAAGCCAGGTTGCTACAGGTTCCAGGCCTGAGCACACATGTTCCGGGCATTTTTCTTCAATAGTGCCGTGTACGTGCGGCTTTTAGTCAATTGAGAATTAATTTGGATTCAATTTATTTTTTATAACTTATTGAAGTTTGTAAACCTCATTGTAATATTTAATCATTGAAGAAGATAATATTAACACATCCCAAATGAACCACGAAACCGAAAAAACAACAGAAATTAAAAAGATTTCAGTCGCATCTGGGACTCGAACTCAGGACCTCTACCTATCCGGGGTAACCGCTTAACCAACTTAGCTAATGAGACCAGTTCAATTTACGTCATTTACACCGGTATCATACTTCAAGTTCAAGACTTGTTAATATTATCCTCCATTTTTATAAATCCTATATTATTGACTGCTATCCTTATGATGATTGCAAAGTTTCATCCAGAACTCAATTGCAATCGGAATAGATTCTCGGATATACCTACCCGATTTATATTTATATGAGACATTTATTGACTTATTTTACAAGTCTGGAAAGAAATATTCAATTATTTTTTTATAACTTATTGAAGTTTGTAAACCTCATTGTAATATTTAATCATTGAAGAAGATAATATTAGATGATTAGGTATTTTAAAATTATAAAATAATTTGCAAAATTACTGCCTCAACACAGGCTAGCCTAGTGAGGCGGGTTATGTGAAACTTCTATAACTATTATTATATTATTTTCTATTTTACTTTATAAACCACTGTACACTTACATTATTACATTATAGACGTATTTTAGTTATAGTTAAATTTAATTACAATAAAGATATTAATATTATTTTGTCATGAAACCATTTGTGATATACCATATATACGTCATTTAAACTCACTGCGTTTCCGGGTCAACCGAAATTTGAATGTGGCAACCCTGGTTATAAGGAAGGTATCTCTGTCTCCCTAACAATGGTAGGTGTAATTTATGATCCCTGTGAAGTTTGATTGCCACGTGCAATTATTACTGTATTCTTATATCGAAAGAGAAAATTTACTTTTAATTGTTATAATCAAAACAATTAACTCCCTCGGACTGTTATTACGAGGGATTAAACATGTTAAGGCAAGATTATTGTTTCATTTGTAACATATTATCAGAACCCCTTTCTGAGAACGGTTCAGAATCATACGTAATACTTAAATTTATATAATATACTGATGCATACGAATACTTGATGTAACGGCATCGTGTACTAAATTATTCCCGTTAAATACTATCTAGTCACTCTATGATATTTAACAACGAAAATCAAAAATCATCATCTAACTATAAAGCAAAAATCTGTTTCCCAGAGCAATAGATACCACCAGTATCGCCCCGGTGAAAGACCACTAATAATAATGAAACGTTGCTTGAAATGGCTTCGGCCGTGTTTGATGACCAGACCTGAATAGCTAGGTACTTCTCAATCTTTCCTTTCCCCATCTCATTCCCTTCCACACTTCATTCCTCCTCACTACATACACCTATCGGGTATGGAATATATCCACTGGCTCCTGAAAGTTGGGAGCAATTGGGACTCTTGGCGGTATTCACATTAAAAAGCACACTATTCGAATCCCGCAGCGGTCACCGACCTACTTATTTTTAATATTTCTTGACAATTACGATGCGTCGCAACTCTAAACAGACATCTGTTATTCATACCAGCGAAAACTCTCAAGCGTTGAACTCTGGTGTCCTAAAATTTGCACAGATTTCATCTCTCAATTGCAAAGGTGAGTGCAAATATTTTCACCTCTCTTCATCATTTTCATCATGAGTTAAGGAGCTTGGAAATATTCAATCAAATGCAAAAAAAACACGACGTGTTATAATATAATTTTCCGAATGCTCAATAAGAAATATTGTCCTGATACTTGGGTGAAACCGGGTAGGAACCAATAGGTAACAATGTAAGAATTCTCGTTGGACAAGACAATTTATACGCATGTATCCTTTGATTTTTTAATATCAAAAAATTTCAATGCGTATTTTTTTCATTTGAATTTGTATTATTTTTTAACGGCTCATACAGCTGTCATATTGCGCGTCTGAAAACTGAATCCATTGACAAAGCAGCCATGTAAAAACGCCAATCAACTCCCAACATGCCGCTGTCCATCATATTTCATAAACGAATCGTTTTCCTCCCCCGAACGTCCCTTCCTAGGCTATCCCCCCAGGGGAGTTCAACCTTTATGACCGTGCAAGATGTAAGCTACTTTTTTGACTACACATGGAAAAAACCTTAAATACACATTGAAAACTTGCTTTCTAAAGGCCGTAATGTCTTGAAAAATGTGGAGATTTTTCTTCAATGATTCTCAATCATGAGCTGCAAGCTATAAAATATTAATTATGTTGTCAAAAATATGATGACACTAAATCTTGCTTTTTTTAAAAATTCTTCTATATTATAAAAAATGTGCAATCAATTGTTTTGAAATCTAATGAGACTAAATAATTTGTTTAATTGACGAGTTTGTTTAGCTGTTTATTTATTTATTTTGTCATACAAACAGTGTGAACATTTTATTAGAATTGATATATTATGTACATATATTAAAATTCACATTGTTAAAGTACTATTTGTACAATATCTTTGTAATTTTGTCTGGTATGAGAATGCTTCTTAACTAATGAGTGTAGTTGTGAGTAATAATATTAAAAAGGAAGAAAGTGTGTGGAAAGATGAAGTGGAGGAGTGTAGTTAAATTATTATGAAATCAGGAATTAGAAGTGTGTGGAGGTTTTGAGAAGCTTGGATAGCTTCCCAAATTCATGTTAAAAGTGGCGTGTACTGTCATTCGTTTATCGATTTAAAAAAAAACGATTATAAAAGGACAAGAACAAATTTAAAAATAAATGAATTAAAATACACACCACTTTTTTTGCAAAATACCAAAAAGATAGTATGAGGGAACATGGTAGATATATTGAATATAAACAATAATTACAGAGTACACCACGCATAACTGGAGCATTTGATTTCTTACAACAGGCAATATGCCTGCTCTAAGGCATAATGGTGCTTGTACACATTTTCATTATCTTCAGTTGTTTTAAAATAATAATAATACAGTATTATGTACTGTATTTTATTTTATATGCTACATAAATGTATCTACATAATGTAATAAATAAATAAATAAAATAACACTATTTTTATAGTAAAATACCACTTTTTTTTCAGAAAAATAAACCTGTTTTTGCAAAAATAAATAGATTTTCACCAAAATTGCGTTTCGCTAATGATAATGCGAATTTCACCGAAAATTAACAGAGTTCAAAAAAATATTATTGTTTTTTCAGGTTTCTACTCATTGTTAGTTATGTATTGACTATAGTGTTTCTTGAAGCAGTTCAATATGCATTCTATAAACTCAAAAAAACTAACGTAAAATGTATTGGATAAGTTAAGTTATTTATTTCAGTGCTTTGCCGGGAATAAAGTGCGCAATTTCGACTGAAATGCTTAAACAATTATGCTACATTGACCACAATATGTTAGTTTTCGACCACTGCTAGGGTATCCCTCTACTGATCTACCCCTAGAGGAAATAAACACCAGTAGACACTAATCATCTCCTGGACTCCATTGTGCGGCGCCAGGTGGCCAGGTGGTTGCCCGCCCCCTCGCCCTTCTGTGACCCTTGTACTATTCATTCTACCATACCGGATTTACCACTGATAGATCCGTTAAAAACTCTCTCTCTCTCCCATAAACGACACATGTAACAGAGGAAAAGGTTTCAACGGAGTTCTCAGGAGCAGGACCATACTCCCCCAGATGGAAGAGTTATCTGTATCGAATTGAGACGGCCTTTATATCATTTGCAGTTTATTGCAGTTAATGATCCTAATTTATCATTGACGATGATCAAGGTGATCATTGAAAATAGTTTGATTCAGAATTAAATAGAAAACAAATAGACTTATTTTGAACGGACTGAAAGTAAACAGAGGCCTTTTTCTAAATCGTGGAATATGGATATATATTATTTATTATATAATTGAAAATACACTTTGTATATACCACTTTACCTAAAATATATAAATATTTGAAATATTTATATATTTTAAGTAAAGTGGTATATACAAAGTGTATTTTCAATTACATAATTAATAATGATGCCACAAAGTTATCAAGCATTTGAAGAAATTATATATTATTTTATTAATTGCATGTTTATAACACGGAAAAATAACAATGAATTTAACTAATGGATTACCCTAGGCGGAATATTGTGGTTCATTCTAATTTAGTGCCAACATTGCTGTTAAGACTTACATTAATATTTAAAAAAAATCATAAATAAATAAAAGGTTAATAAATTGTAAGACAAAGAAAACGTTTTTGAATCCTTAATCAAACAATTTGATATAACATTCTAGTGTAGTGCGTGAGTTTCTATGAGGTTGTCTCTTATTTTTTCACAAGCACGTAAGTGTCGCCAAAATAGTTCACCCTGCAAAAAGCACCTTCGCACAGCAACAACCCGACCTATTTCTACCTACACATCGAACGCAAAACTTTCATTGGCTCCACCGTTTTGATAGTCTTGATCATAGCTCTGCGACAGTCGGCACGCTTCCATGCCTAATCTCCCCTTGTTTCTAATATCTAATGTCAAATATTCACTCTCCGCTGTGAATTGAAAACGATAAGGGATGAAATAAGAGGAGATAAATATTTGAAAAGTATTCGTATCACGTGGCTTGATTATGAATATTCATAGTGATTATCTAGAAAATCTTAACGTTTCTTAACTTACGGATCATGACCCAAAATTGGGTCCCTTAATATATTTAATGGTCGCCAAATATTCTCAAGATACATATGTTCTTACATTAATATACGAGTATATATATATATCCTTTCCGATCATATACTCTTCCTTTCCTCCGTTCCTTCTTATTTTGTTATTTGTAATAAAACATCCGTACTTAACCACTTTTAGCATAAGAAACTTTGTTGGCTTATCTTTTGTAAAACTTCCTTTTATATAAATCTGTATTAAAAGCTGTTTGTTTCTTATAAATAAATGAAGATATATATATATATATTTTTTAAATAACTTTTTTTTTATTTCTTATAAGTTACATCTCAAGTATTTTACAAAATGTTTAATTCAAGGGTATTCTTGGTCATGTACGAGTATACCTTATCAGAAAAGAGGAGTTCTTGTGTTTGATAAAGTAGTGACGATTCTTACTTTGGTAGGTACATAAAATTTCTTCAATAGGTGTGTTATTTTGTGGTGTCATTATTAATAAAATTATTATGAATTATTTTGTTAACACCACCATTTAATATATGTTTTATCAGGATACACAGTACACTGTTTTATATTAATTTAATTTTATTTTATTTTATAAAATTTTGTTCTGATTGGTCATTAATACGGCGTATTTCAAGTGGGAGGTTATTGTAATTTTTTATCGCTTAATAAATATAATGGTTTTTCATTTGAGTTGCTTTAATAATAATTCAAATCCCGGCATGCGCAAGTAAATTTTATTTAATCAATTTGTGCTGTTTCAGTGGAAGATACTCTCAGTATCGCCCTGGTGAAAGACCACCATTCAAAATTGAAACGTTGCTTGAAATGGCTCTTAGCCGTGTTTGGTGACCAGATCTGAATAGTCAGGCATTTCCCCACCTTCCTCTTCCCCTTCTCCTTCTCCTCCCCAATACCTTCAGACTCACAACATTCCCCAATTGGGAATGCCATAGTCTCACTAACTCCAGACGGTTGGGAGCAGTTGGGACTCTTGTGCGGTATTCATATAATTTTTTTTTGATTATATACTCTACAATCTGTTCTACAAAAATGAAACAAGAATTTCATACTACACTAGGAACATCAGATTGGTTTCCTTCAAATTTCGCCAGCAGATGAGTCCGCAACTTGAATTTTATACCGTTACCGGAACATAAGACTGGTTTTGACTTAATAGTGAATCTGCATTCGAGTCCACAAGCTTAAATTATGATTATACTTGGGACACCTAAATGGTTTTCCTCAGAGTTTTGCAGCATATTATCTGGAACAAGAATTTTTCACTATACTTGGAACATCAGAATAGTTTCCTTCAAATTGCACCAGCAGATGAGTCCGCAACTTTAATTTTAGCACAATCGGAACACAAAACTGGTTTTAACTTAACAGTGAATCTTCATGCGAGTCTTTTTTTAACAATAACTTCACACACGAGGCCCTGAGGGAAATAATCTCCCTCAAGGCCAATATTATGTTTGGGGATGCTGTGTGGAGGGTCTTTTAGAGGATAGGAAGCATTGGCAGCATTTTATAACTACATTCATAATACAAGGGTAGTTTCATTTGAAATAAAACCCATTGTTACCCATATTATAGTTCGCGTTATTAAAATAAAATTATGTTTTCTTTGTACGTGTTATTTCATTGATATTGTCCCGGGTCGCGAAATCAAAAACATTTCCCTAAATTGGGTCGAGACTCAAGAAACGCCGACTCAGATAATATAGACTCATGAAATATTATGGGTTTGTCAAACAAAAAGCAATCATGGACTGTACTGTCATCCGCGTAACAATGGATTGGTGCACATGTCAAGAGATCATTGATGTGCAACAAAAACAATGTCGGAGATAGAACCGATCCTTGTGGGACGCCAGCATTTATTGAATGCGAGGAAGAGATGAAACCATCAACAACCGTCTGAATCGATCTCTCCCTCAAAAAGTCGCCAATCCACTTATAAATTGCATTAGAATGGATGAATGAATCTTCTTATAAATTGCATTAGAATGGATGATAATACGGAGAGAATAATTATTTAAACAACAGCCCGATTAAAGTAACCTCCACCATTGCAAGTACGAATAGTATGCTAAGTGTAGGCTTAGGTACTTAGTCCCTGTCCCTAATACCGAGTGTGCCCTCGCCATTTAGTGGATCTCCCGGGTGCGTGACTGTTTCCGTGCCGGGGGTAATAACACCCGGCTATGCCCGGTACAGTAGGTATAGGGTACGCCATACGCCGTGCACGGGACTGCCATTTCTCCAGTGGTCAAGTTTAACGATCACATGAATGGGATGTGATAGGGAAGTATATCCTATTTGCTGTAATGCCACCGGGAAACGGGAAAAGAGAACTGAGGCGGGGAAACAATCTTGCATTCTTCTGTTGTGTTATTATCCTCGGAATATTATACGGATTTGATTGCAGTGTTCCTACATGGATGGGATAGGTTGTAGTAATATTGTTTCCGGAAGGCTTTCGCCACCAAAGTTCAAGCTAATGGATATCTTGAATAATGCCTTTGTCATCGCCCATAACACAAACAGTTGTATCTCACATTTAGCAACTTTACAGGAAAGCCAATAAACGCTTTTTTTTCGATTCTTGTACATTTTTTTACACGTTTAGCTAATGGTGTTTTAATAACGTTAATTTTTACCCGTTTCGAAGAGAAATTAGCTGCGTTCATTTTATGGTTACTCAAGTTAACCAAAACCATGGACAAAATAAATATTTATAATATAAAGCCAAACATTTCAAATAATAACAATTTAAAATACCAGTAAATAGCGAATTTCGCGTTATTCTCATGAAATTTGCAAATTTCGCGTTATCGCAAATGCGAATATTTCATATCTCTAATGATAAGTGTTTTGGTTCCAGGCCACGATGTCATAACCTCAAAACTCGGCATGCATACGGGTTTTTGAAAACTTATATGTATTCGAAATATATATATATTTTTTGTACTGATAATTGTTTGCATTATTTGGACTTATTCGAAGTACAACAATGTCAAGGAAGAACTAACGTTTCTCCTGTGAACACAGAAAATGCGTCTCTAGCAAGAATATATAATAATAAACATCCAGTAGTAAAAAAACTATAATAAGGTCGTATTATCTTTTCTGTGTTCGTAGATGGTTTGTCTCCAACAAACGGGTTGGAGTTTTTGTCTCTACACTTTTGATATGTTTTCGGATGCGTCATAGTTTTTTGGGAAATTGTGGAATTTGTAACATTGTTTTAGCAAAAGTGAAAATTTACGGATTTGTGATGGATTGTATCAATATTGATGAAACTGTGGAGTATTAGTGCTTGCTTCAATGAAATCAGTAATCTTACAATAGCGTTGACTTTTATTGTTGTAATTCAATATCAGTCTGTTAGCCGAAATATCACCTCAAGTCCCTTTGAGGTGATATTTCTTCTTTCTAATAACAATAAAATATCTGTATAAAAACAAATAGCGATGGAAAACCCTTGACTGAATGAAAATCATAGCATTCCAACCTAATGAGTTCAATTTTTTGTTCCAGCCTGAAACCGCCCCCCAAGGACGGAGTGACTAAGAGCAACCCCTCCAAGCGGCACCGCGAGCGCCTCAACGCCGAGCTCGATACCCTCGCCTCGCTGCTACCCTTCGAGCAGAACATCCTGTCCAAGCTGGACCGCCTCTCCATACTGAGGCTGTCCGTGTCTTACCTGAGGACGAAGAGCTACTTTCAAGGTAGGACATTTAAATACAAAAAATATGACCATAGATAAGAGGCCATGAACCATCATTAGTAATACCGCACGCACAAAAGTGTGGCAAATATTATTCTCTCATACTATTGCAAATCGCATCTATGCATAGCGGGGCGCTGCTTACGTTTCTCCTTATACACAAAACGTAAAAGTTTAATTGACTTAACCACTTTGGTAGTCCGTGCAGTTTGGTCGTAGTGCGGCGACAGTCAGCATGCTTCCATGCTATTTCTCCTTCGTTTCTTTTATCCGTGATTATAACGAATCATGTGCCTAAGAAAACAAGAAATAAGGTCATTACCGAGACTGCGATTTCGACACCGGGATCTTTCAGTATTTGGGCGATTACTATGGAAGCAGTTTTCGGATGCTCTGTGTTCCTCAAATGTGTATATTGTGTTTGTACGTGTGATTAATAATATTGTTTCAAGAGCATTTAAACAGTGTAACATGCTAACACAGCTCGTAGAATTAGAGAGTGCAACATATTAATTTATATTATTCAACTAGAATGTATTTAATATTATGTTGATATGGAGAGATTCTGGAGAACATTGTATATGTCAATGGCATTCTTCAATTAACCTGTATAGATTCTATGTACATATGGAACTACAACAATCTATTAGAATTCCTGAATTTTACACGTTATTATATATCAAAAAACTAGAAAACACAAACTAGACCAGCGAAGAATATCGTATTGGTGGCCTTCAGTATTTTAAAAGACTAGAACATTCCTGAACACCTCCGAACACGTAATACTTGCGGTACCCATTCAAGTTTCGAACGCATGCTCGGGGACTCTCACTATGAAAGTTGTGAAAAAATGTCAGTCAAAGAGCAATTCTAGGTGTATTCTTGCCAGATTCAAACACTGATGACTTTAATGATTGAATTAGAAGCAACACAAAGGCAGTCAACATAACTGACACAATCTCAACACTCACGTGAGACTATGCTGGGCATGTAGCAAAGTTAACGGATATCCGTTGGAAATCAAACATCGACGGATGGCGTCCATTATATTGGAAGATAAATAGAAGTCGCCTTCATATGAGATTGGCTGACGGCGCATAGAGAACTGTCGTCATCGGAAGGGTGTGAGTTACGAAAAAATGACAAAATGGAGACATCTGTATAGGCTATTTATACTTTGAGTATGAACAAACATTTCATTAAATATTTTCATGTAATTAACTAACCATCACGCCGTTTCTCAGCAGGGGTAGGCAGAGAGGACGCACCGTCAAACAACTCGATCCTGGATTACACTTCTTGCTTCATTTCCATCTTATCTTGCCCTTGAGGTGATTTTTCAGAAAAACGGCGATATAAGAATCATTTAGCTATTATTATCACATCTTCTCATATATTCTTTTCCGTTATTCTGACTTCTGACATGGCCCGACTTTGATTCACTTGATCGTGCCATGTCTTCCTCAGTCATCCCCGGCTTCTTCCATTCACATTCGTGTCATGTATTTTCCTTACACTTCTTCCTTCGTTAATTCGCCCTAAATGCCCAAACCATCTAAGCGTACCTTTTTTAATCTTACTTATTACGCTTACATCAGCCATGGATTCTTTAATCTCAACATTTTTCACACTATCATAAATGGTTTTACCACACATTCGCCTCAGATATCTCATTTTCATGTAGGTAATATTATTTTTGATTTTATTAGGATACACTGCATGGAATTCGTTCCTGTGTTCAATATCTCGACTGTGGAATGATTTGCCAGTCTCTGTGTTTCCTCTCTCCTACAAAATGGGTCTATTAAAGACCCAGGTTCATTCCTTCCTTTCACAAAGAAGATCCTTCACATAGCATCTTAGAAATAATTTCCTTCAGGATCTCCTGTGTGGAGGTAATGAAAAGAAAAATTATTAGAATATTTTTTGGATCTCTATGTCACGATGATTGATTGACTGGCAAAAAACATTTCAATGAATATATTCGTTGAGAATTGTTCGCATACTGACAGTTGTTATTAAGGAAGGTCAATAATTTCTTATAATCATAAATCAAATCACTAATTCCATGAATTCTAAAACTTTTCAATATTCAAAGAATTTTCCCATCACATTGAGGTCAGAGAGAAACCAAATCGTAAGCAATTATTTTTAATTGGATTTGCCTTTTTTACCGGTGATTTCCTTGTATCGCTGCATTTAGCAGATATTAAGAGTTAATGAATCCAGTAAAAAGCGTCCAGCGCCATTCGTTGGGGGAATGCGAGGGCAAAGCGAACCGAACCAGGTTAGTGGCGAACAATCACGGACAAAAACAACTGTAAATGCTTTGCAAAGTGCAGTACGGTTAGTTGTGCATTAGATTGTTAGAGGTCGCCGTTTCCTCGCTAACACGGACATTAGATGCCTATTGCCTACCACTGGCTGCTGGCCGACCACCGCTAGTTAGGTACAAAGCGACAGTATTAAAAGTGACTTTACTAAACAGTAATGACAGTTATTGTATCAAATTGTTGGGAAACAATTAACAGGGGTTAGGAACCAGTGGAAAAGATAGAAAGATATTTCACAAATGATTTTCTTTTCTGGTTTTATTCTTCCATATCTATATACATTTAGGGTGGCCTGTAGGTATAGCGATAAGGTAGGGGTTGAATTCAAGGAACAAGATTCGATGACAGTCAACATTGTAGCACTCTCCGGCTATTGTTCGACTCATCTCAGGATTCGTGGATGAATCTGATGTATGAAGCACGGGGAAGTGGGATGTATATCATGATACTAGAAATAAAACCCTATTTAAAGGAAAAAACATAATTTTTATTGGCTCCATAACCAGATTGTAATGTTAGAGGAAAAGAATTAGAGAGGAAGATTAATTTTGAAACGAAACCATTTCCAGAATAAAGGGATGGCTCTTGTGGATGGATTCTTATTCTCAGCATCAGGTAAGGCCGCTACAGTCCTGATGTTCACCGATTTCCACGATCACCATCCGCGAGGTCTATGACGACTCTCGGCAGCGCCATCCGCCACAGCTTCTTCCGCGAGGTTCAGGCAATGATAGGTGAGGATGCTACCTTAGGTCCTGTAGGGTCGTCGATACAGCCACCGACTCTCGTATCCATTCACATCCTCTACAAGGCTTTCCTCCAACGCGTCAGGCACGTGCGGTTGGATTTCACTGCTTTACGAATTGGCCATCAGTAATTACAAAACATACCCACTTCGGGTAGATTGGGTAGACGCTCGTTGGCGTCAAACAGAAAAGAAAAGAAACTAAAACACATATCACTCCCTTCAATCACTTCGAGCTCCACCGCTCGTGTCAGGTTATATCCGCCGCCATGTTGACTTGCTCCCCTTCCGTCGGATGTCTCCCATAGACATTTTCTCACGAATCTCTTCCGTAGACAATAATCATAATAATAGACGCGGGGTCAGTATTTACGTTACAACATTTTGTTTAAGATTCTTTCATGTCTCACGTGTAGGCTGACTGTAAAATAATTAAAAATAACCAACCCTCCGCTCCACGTGCCATATTGAATTCACACTTTATAAATATGTTCACTTTCTAAGATAAACACAGTTGTTTTTTGATATTTTTTTTTAAACTGAGATATTCGTTTCTTTTAAATTTTCTCTAATTAATTAGCGGGAATTTCAACCTTTTCAAAATCGCGTCTTTAAGTCGTAAAATTCGAACGAAACTATCCACTCTTTATTCAGGTGGTGAAAAGGTTGAAATTCCCGCTTAACACCGGCCGCATGATTCAATTTACGCAAAAAAAAACATCGCCAAATTTATTTTGTAAATCTCAGGCATAAAAATGTTTTTCGGTCATATTCTAAAAAACTTAATTTTCACAGTGAACAATATGATAATATACGAAAAAAGGGTTCGTAAGTAGGAGATTTTGCACTTTTTTAAGTGTGACACTTTTTTTTTTTTTTTACTTCTACAAGACTGTCCATGACTGTTACTTCTACAAGAATGTCCGGTTAAATTAAAGTCCAAGGTATGTTTTACTTGAAGTAATCATATATTCGTATGATATTTCTAGGCCAACAAATTTTCAAACCAAAAACACATGATTTTGCATTACTTCGCATTGCGTCGCCTTAAACTATGAAGATTGGAACACGTAACATGCACACATATATTTTTACCGATTAGTTTAATCTAATTTCCCTCCAAAGGAATTGGGAAAAAATGAAATATTTATTTAATTATTACAAAGAAACGTTGCGTAATTCATATTATAATATCAGTATGTAAAATCGTAGATGATTTTTTTTTGTTCTTATTATTCTACTCTCCATAAGTTGAGCTCCAGTGGCTCGTGGTTATGGGAGGTGTATTTACATACGTGATAAAAAAGCAACGTATAGTATCCGATATGTAAACAATAGTAAAAAGTATTAAAATAAGTTAAGAAGAATACAATATGTGTTAATTATTATAATATGTTTGGAGTTAATTAATATAATATGTATGTAGTTAATTAATATAATATGTATGTAGTTAATTAATATAACATGCACGTATTTAATTAATATAATATGTATGTAGTTAATTAATATAATATGTATGTAGTTAATTAATATAACATGTACGTATTTAATTAATATAATATGTTTGTAGTTAATTAATATAATATCTATGTAATTAATTAATATAATAACTATGTAGTGAAGTTAATAAAGTGAAATAATTATCTATTTCTTTTAACATAATAAATAAAAAATAAAATAAAAAATTCAATTTAAAAAAATTGATGTCTATAAACGTAATTCCACAAAATAATTTTGTTATCATTATCCAAGTTCAGGAAGTTAATTTGCAATTTGAATTGTTCAGATTTCAATGTTTTGGTTACGTTAATTTTGTTTTTGGAAAATACCGTCTTATACCTAAACACAATTAGTGATGCTGAGTCATATTATATTATTAAGGTTCCTTTACTTATTTACATTTAACCAACTAACCATCACGTGGTAAGCAGAGAGGATGGACCGCCAAAAAATTGATCTTGGCGTACACTTCTTGATTCTTTCACATTCATACATCGTCTCATACAGTCTCTTCTATTTTTCCGACTTCTGACATGGGCCGAGTCAAGTATTTGATTCATTTTATCATATCATGTCTTCCTTGGGCACCTCCGGCTTCTTCTTCCATTTACATTCACGTCATATATTCTCCTTACACTCCTTTCTTAATTCATTCGCTCTACATGCCCAAACCATCTAAGCCTCCATTTATTAATCTTACTTATTACGCTTACATCAGCCTGCTTTCTTTACGAATCTCAACATTTTCACACGATCATGCATAGTTTTACCACACATTCACCTCAGAGATCTCATTTCTACAGCATTCAATTTACTTTCATCCTTTATCTGCCAGTGTCGTGCCTCACTGCCATACATCATGGTTGGTATCAGCACTCCATTGTGAACTGATAGCTTCGCTTCTTTGGACAACTTTTTGTTAGTTTATCATCTCAACTTTTTAAAATATAAGTGTGTCATTTTGATTTTTACCGTTTACTTTCTGGATCTGATTATGATTTATGTCTGGAGGCGGTAAAATAATATTTTTTTTTTGCATTTTAAAAAAGTTGTCAACTCCTACTTTTTATAGCAAATATGCCAATTACTTACGTTAACGTTGACTTTCCCATGTTATTACGTAAATATCATTGAATTAGCCGCAGTAGGTTTCAGTTTCTTCCATGAATGCGTGGGGAAATACATAAAAAAACGGTTAACTGCACTACGTACAATGCAACTGCATAATATTAATGCGTTATGATGCAGTTAGGGACTGATTTACCTGCATATTGTGTTTTCATCAAGTATCCAAATGTCATAATTCCGTTAGAACAGTAGATAATATTTATTTCAAATAATGGCATTGTTACATAAAACTGATATTATATATATTGAACATAATAAAATTATATAGATTTATGTAAAATAATCATCTTAAATTCCAGATATTATTACTCCATACGAAATAATTAGAAAACCAATGCTTGAACAAATCGAACTCATTACGGATCTCATCCTGAGTGGAAGATACTCTTAGTGTCCAACATTCCGAATTGAAACGTTGTTTGAAATGGCTTTTAGACGTGCTTGGTTACCAGATCTGGATAGCCAGGTATTTCTCCATCTTCCTCTTTCTCATTTCCTTCCCCTCCTCGCTAAATTCAGCCTCATAACATATCCCAATTGGGGATGCAATAGTCCCACTGGCTCCAGACGGTTAATTGCTCTTATGCGGTAATAAATAACTATTGGATAGTGCGTTACTCCCGATTGGAGCAGAGGTCCTGAGTTCGAGTCTCAGTCGCAACCTAATCTTTTAAGAATGTTGTGACATCTCTTGTTTCATATTCTTTGAATTTCATTGATACCGTTTCACAATTAAGATTGAATACCTGTTTTTTGCAGATATTCCTATATTTTTTTTATTTAAATAGATTATATATCGGTATAAAAATAATAATAATAATAAAAAGATGATTTGTACATCGCCGTTTTTGTGAAAAATCACCTCATGGGCGCTGTACAAATACTACTTGCTAGGATCCAACATTATTATGAAGAAATAGATACAGAAACATACTTGCCAGATTAACACATTATTTTATAAAGATTTACCCCGGGAAGATATGATTCTGCACGCACGGGACACAATATTAGAAAACACTGTGAATTGCATGATATTGCAGTAAGTAATTCTTATTTGTTATAGAGGTTATATTTATCAAGATGTTAGTGGCTAAAAATTATTTATTTAAAATATTAATGTTTTTCTCGAATTTAGGACTGTAGAGCAGATGTATAAAATGACCGAAAAGGGCTAAAAAATTCTTCTCGAGGTTTAACTGAAATTTTCTATGATATTTATTTACGTTAACAAATATTTACAGCTGTTTAGAATGTCGCAGACTATGAAACATTTCATCTGTTAATAACTTTGGGTAGGTACTAACCGGATAGCTTCGCTATGTAAATTAGGTATTCAACTGTACCATTTACGGATGCGACTTTTCTAAGAGATGAGTTTTAACTTCGCTATGCATTCTGTCAAGTCTTTAATCAATCCCATATCTTATAGTAGTTTATTCCGGGTTTTAGGGCCCAACTCACTGGCATTCAGTTCTAGGATTCATGGGATTTAAACAATTATTTGATTTTATTTGATTTTTATTGGGAACTCATCCGTGTCCCCGAGCAAGTGACTACGTAAAAAGTAAGTTTTTTTAAGCCAAAATCTTCAATTTTTACACGATCATTACTGATAATAATAATAATAATAATAATCGGATGATTTTTATAGCGCCGTTTTTGTGAAAAATCACCTCAAGGGCGCTGTACAAATCTTACTTCCTATTCTTACATTATTCCTATATTAAATCTATGACATTTTTTTATTTTTTTGGACACTATCATTACACACACATTACACATTATTTACCATATAAAGAGATGCAGTTAGATTATAAAAATTAAATACGGCTTGGTCTAAGTTTTCATACATGTCTAATTAAAAAGAAAAAAAAGAAGCTAACTGTATTTATTCCTTACGATATATTTCAAGACGCTAATACAAATGATAGGAGTTATGTAAAGTTGGGCGGCGGGTGAGGACGGGGGCCGGAGGTACTGATCCTTTCTTCCAATCTTCTTTGTCTTTGTTGGTGACGGGACGCTTGGTGTTGGTCTGCACGTACGCCATGCGCTTGTCAGCCGGCTTCAGGATCCGGAAGGAGTACTTCAGCGTGTCGTCCACTGACATCATTGCTCCTGCATTATCGAATTCCCCGCAGTACAAGTTGCTTCTTGGCAAAAAACTCATACCGTCCTCTACCACCTGATGCACCCTGCAGATCAGGTCAAAGTCGTGCTTGTTGAGGAACTTGGCCACTATCTCAATGACGTGAATAGGAGACATTAACATTTTCATATTTAACGATAATTATGTGTCTATTAAAAAAATGTTTTGTTTTATGTTTCCACGTAATATTTGACAAATATTAATATTTCTCCATCTACTAGTTTCAAATATCGTTTTAGGAGAAATGTTTTCAAGGTTTCGGCCGAGTACAGAAGGAGAGCAAGTAAATTATGGCCAAAACATTTCCTGGAAAACACTAAAACAGTTATATATTTCCGTTATAAAAGAGAAATAAAAGCATAACACTAAAATCAGGTAGAAATAATACCAAATTCTACGAATATTCCATTGGCCCTTCGTTGATGTCAAAGATTTGAGTAAATTATTTGTTTGGAGTCGCATAATAAGTCCATATCTGCGCATTAACGACCGTGCCTTTTATTACGACAATATGCAACTTTATTAATGTATTATTATTTTAATAACCAAAAGTTTATTTCACCGGTACCCAAATAAAACGGCAATGAATTCTACGGGTTTTACCATAAAGATTATTAATCAGTCAAATGTAAGTTTTGCAGTTAATCTTTTACGATTCGAATATTAGGACAGAAAGTCTTGATTGTACGTTATTATTCTAAATATTAGGAATACAGAGGTCGGTTCTAATGAAAACCTTAACATGTTTAATACGAAGTCCTAGAATCATCTTGCAACATATTCTTCAGAGTATTTTTCCTACAAATACATAAATTCATATAGTAACATGTTCCGTATAGATCGTTTTGGTTATGACTCAAGAAGAACGTCACAATATTTTCTGTCTAGACGAATGCACACGAATTCCCAGAATCATATTGCAGAATATTCTATTTACATGATGATGGGAATATTTTGCCTACGGTTCCTTATAACCTCACGTAGTAAGAGGAGTATATTGCTCCTGAACAAAATCTCACAGGATATCGACATATTTTGCGTCAGTGAGGAGAGATTCAAAAGGGAAATTCTATTGATTCTTGAAAGAATCTCTTCTCATTCGAACTCGGGCAATAGAATTATTTTCCCAACGAATCACCTAACGTACGGATATGAAGGCATCGCAGTTTCTTTTTGTTATATTTACTTACATTTACAGGACCTTGTTATTTTGTAATATGACATAACATTAATTTTGAGTAATTCGCTGAGCAAATATTTACTTACCTGTAGCTTTAATGAAGTAAATTCTGTACGAATTTTAATACATTTTAGTAACCGTAATAGGGGTGTAATTGGTCGCCATTACGTCATATCTCCTGCATTCTGTGTTATTCGAAAAACATCTAGAAAAATATTCCATTTTTATTTCCAAATTGTATTCCATTCTCAAAGCGACGCATTCCGCCTGGCGTCGGCGTCGGGGAGCTCCGACGGCGGTTTTATGCCCGTTTTAATGGCGCCATCGCGTGACCATTTGGGCAACCACCCACCCACCTCCTCCCCCTGATACAACCCCCTGAAACCTCCGTCTCTCCCGGGCAACGCCGGGAGGCACCGGCCTGCCATTGTGCTCCCTGCGTTGTTTGTACGAAATTCAATTGTGAATATATCACCGGCCCTGTTGCAGAGGTGGCTCCAGGAATTTCATACTTTTAACTTAAGTTAGAGAATTTATTATTTTCTTGAAGTCCACGATGGTTTTGCAGTTATTATTGTATTTTTAGTGCTATAAGCATGTGACTGAAGTTTTGTATGAGAGAGAGACGGCATGAAAGCGACACAAGTGTAAAAATCCTTCCTAAAACATTGTGTTAAGTACAGCCTATTTCGCCATCCTATTACAATAGAAAGCCTTTAATGTAAACAAGCCATTATGAAAAAGGCAAAGACATTACATGTAGAATGTTATGGAAGGTCGTTAAAAGGTCGCTTTGGAATGTTTAGCAATATTCAATTTATCGGCTACGATAAATCATCCACCGAAGTTCCAAAATTCCGAACCAGTAAGTGGAACCACAGCATCCTTTATTTGAGGAGTGTTATGAGGCTGATGGCAGTGATGGAAAAATGGTATGAGTAAGAGTTTATTTTATTTTTATTTTATAACAATTATTTTTTTTTTTTTAAATACACGAAATGAAATAAATTAGAGCTGCAGAAAAGAACAGCACATGGATAATACGCGAATGAAGAAATGGCAAGTAGGATGAAAATATAAATCCGGGAGAACATTCAAATCAAAGCCTGGTCAAGGTTTTGGTAGAGTCCACGATTTTAGACATTCTAAATGATAATCTTCTACGTTTAATTCCTTGAAGCCTGACAAAAATAATTTAGACTGGTATCTAAAATTACAAGGCCCCGGCGTTTGAGTTAACCATTCTCGACATCTGGCCAGTGGAGAATGGTACATACTCTTTTCCGATTCATCTTATGTTGTAACTGGCATTCAAATCATGACACTAAACATAGCTATAGCAATATAAATATTTTCAATGATGATTTCTCTCAAGGTGAAATCAATTCTTATGTTTACACATTTTTAAAGTAACTAAGTGCAAATTAAATGAATTTTCATCAATCCAAAATTTTTTCGTGAGAAAATCATATAACTAGTATTTATGCTGTATTTTTTGTTATTATTGTATAAATAATTCATTTAAATTGTCTGTCTATTATAGAGGTTTTAATAATGACACAATTAGTTTAAATGTGTGGGTACTAAATAAAGTCATGCACCAACTGAGCAGTAATAGAAGTAAAGCCAACTCTGTCCCAATTCTCTTTTAGGGGATTCTTTTCACCTGAACCTGGCTGGTTTGGCCAGGAACCACCCCAACTAGCCTCCAGCACCCATCAACCCCCACCCCACCCCTGGTGAATAGCGGTAATTTTGGCTGATAAACTCCGACCATTCATTTCAATTTACCGAATATGTGGATGGCGCATTGTAAACATGATGTATCATTCTACCTAAATCAAAATTAGATGTTTACTCTTCATTTACTCACGATTATTTCTTGGACTTAAATCCCGAATAACATAAAGCTGAAATTCTTGCTAAACCAGTAAAAAATATTTGAAGCGTTAGTTCTGGCGTCCTGAAATTTGCACTGAATTTCTGCCTGGAACTTTGAGGTAAACTCATTTGTTTTCAACCGTATCTGCGACTAACCTGTGCATATCCCAAGAAAAACGAACCATGACAAATTTATCGTGAAAATTTATTGTGAAAATTTATTTTTTATGTGAATTTTTTAAGTAACTTGTACGTCCATTTATACAGTTAGCTACAACAATCAGCGGAAGGTGATAATAAAATAGTTATTCTCAAATATTCAATGCATAACTGATACCCGAATTTGAAAAACTACACACAGCCCACCTTTGGTAATAGATGAATGCATGACCATAACCGGATAGTTACCAATTAAAAATTCATTTTTAAATTTCATTGCTTCATTCACCTCATAAACCTTACTTCAGTGCTTCTTTAAACAAAAACTCCGAGGCTAGTACCTCTGTTCTTTGTTAGCGAAAATTTAAGTTCGTTACGATTAATTCGCGGCTCGCGAAATTGAAATTGGAATTGAGGTCATTTATACTTTGAAAGTTTTAATGTTGAAAATCCGATGAAGCTCGAATTCGCTTTAAATTAAAATTAATTTGAAAAAAGAACTACAAAACTTCTTAATAATTATTTAGAAGATTTTATTGAAGAGCGCGTATCTTTTGAATTTAAAAAAAGAACGAATTTTATCTTCAATTTCATGTACTTATGTATTTTTTTAAACTTGTAGACCAATATTTTAAGAACATAAAGGAACAAGGTAAAAGTTTTCCCTGTCTCAGTAAAGTCCGCAATGCCTTGGTTGGTTGGCCATATAGATTAGGAAATGTTTAGTTCGCTGGCGATTGGGGATTTTGGGATTTCCTTTGTTCCTTTTGTTGTCGGGGAGATCTAATTTCTTTACCCGGAGTGACACGGAAGTTCCGCCACGTTTTTACAGTATTTGATAGACAAAATTTAGATAAGATAAAATACGTCTTAGACGGTATTTTATTTTATTCAATTTAAGACTTTTGATATAAAATAAACAGTTTCGTGAAATAAATAATTAGATAGGTATAATGAAATCTATCGAAAATCAAGCTACTAAACTGAAACAGTGCAATTGATACCCTTTAGAACAATACAAAAAATATATTTATTCGATTTAAAAATTTGAGAGTATTTTATACACTGATATAAACATAATTTCAAATAAATTCAACAGCTCGAAATAGGAAATAAAAATATGATTACATGCGTTTATGTAGGTAGTTAAAAAGTATGCGATTTTTGTAATTATTGTAACATTATGCCTTCTGAAGGTGAAATAGCTATCACAGAAAGAAAATACAATTCAAAACTCGCACAAGATTTTATTTTTAAAATAATATGTTCGTCAATGTTTTAAAAATCTATCGACTGGTGATCTCTATGGCCATGAAATTGAAACAGCCTTTTCGTCTGGATTTCAACTATTTTCGCTCACAAAGTCATTTTCATCATGAGCTGTCGAATAATACATACGAATTCAGACCGTTGAATTTTTTTCACATTTTGCAACTGTTCAAGAAGATTTTATTTTTTTCGCACACTTTTGAATGATGATGAAAAAAAAAACGAGTTCCCCAAAATAAACACAAAACAAATTAAAAAAAAAAAACACGTGTATGACTTTTGGCCGTACTGCATAAAATAACCAAGGGAAATAAAATAATATACACAGACAATTTTCCGGCGAGGGAGGTCTCTCCGACAGAGGGTGGGTTTGTAGTACCTTCCCATATTATATATTACATACATAGAGCCGGGCGAACCGTGGAGCTAGCTGTAACTGTAACGGTGGGAGCTAGATACATAGGCAATAAGCAGTATAAGCTCTAAATACATACACGTTGCTGCATATAAAAATTCCGGGCGTCTTTATCCCTCCGGAGATATAAAGTTTCGTAGCTTTTTTATCACCCTTTTTGTTTCTTTACGAGTCGAGACTAGAGAACAAATAAAATTTGAATAACGCTGCAGATAGCATTTTACTGTCTTTTTGTGTTCTAAGAACTTATTTCGGGGAAAAGTGGTGTAAAACCTTCCCAAAAATACTGCAGTGGAATAGACTAACACTTTTTCACGGAAAATCATCAACTTTGAAGTAGAAAACTGTTGATAAAGCAAAAACTCGTGAATACTGACCGTACGCAATCACATCACTGTCAAAATGTACTTTCTAATGGCGAACAGCTGTCACGCGTAAAAATAACTGTTTTATTTTATTTATTGCATTACGTAGATACATTTAAATAGTATACTCGTATATAACTAATGAAAGTTGAATATTCAAACAACTTTAAAATATTCTATTTATTTTAATAACTTATTGAATTTTATGAACCTCATTGTAATATTTAATCATTGAATAAGATAATATTAACAAATCCCAAAACAGTCACGGCAGTTCCCAGATGTGACTGATACCATTTTATTTTTTGTGGTTTTTTTCGGGTTCGTATTTCATTTAGGATTTGTTAATATTGTCTTTTGCACATGGTTGACATTTGTCACATGAGAACGGGTCGCTTCTACGACTCGTTCTTGTATTCAACAGCTCAGCTATGGAATGAACTGCCGGCCTTTATTTCCTCCTGTGTGGAGTTATTGTAAAAAAAAAAAAAATTTTTTTTACATCTTTTTTATTAGGTATCTAAGTCACAAGAATAAAATACATAATATTATTTATATATTAAACAGCGGTGTGAAGAAAGAATTTCATAATAATTTTACTAATAATGATGCCAAAAAATAATTACACATTTATTGAAGAAATGTAATTGTTTTTATTTTTGGTATACTATTAAAAATAGATCTATAAAATGATAAATTATAAACTGTCGATTTCCTGAATATGAACAAATAAATTAACAATGATATGACGATTATAGCTTTACCTTCGCAATGTCGAAATACTTCGTTTAGGCATTTAAAAGTTAACCCAAAACCAGCTTGGTTTTATTTAAAAAAACAAAAACAATCCAAAACGATCTTTGATAAGGTAAACACCTGCCTCAAATGATTTCTGCATTGCAGGTAAACAACAATAATCCTGCAAAAACCAGAGTGCGATTATCTGATCATTAGCGTTATCTGATGGCTATTAATGCGGCGGGTATATATCCGCTTACCTTACCATGTACCTAATTGAAAGTGCATTTAGGTTGGTAGTGTGATACCTGGCGGGGCAATGTATTTTTTTCTTATGATTATAAATGCGTTTTGTATAGGTGTTGTAAAATGCATTCACTAGGCCGCAACTGGCAGCATTTAATAAGGTCAATATATTTAGGTCGGCAGTTATTACAATAACAAACCCGAGGAGTCAGAAAAATAAAATCGCGCTCTGAAGTAGATAGAATTTTACCTAATATTTTTTGATGTAAAGATGGAGTTCTACAAAGTAAACTGTAAAAAAATGAATAAAAAATTCTGTTTAAAGGTTATCGTATTATTTGTAATTTAATTTACATACTTATCGCACATGGCGCTAATGAAATTTTTTAGAAAAAAAGCGCTTTTAGCACTTTTGCTTTTAATATTGTATCGAGATGAATTGTTTGTTGGCGGGTGTACATACGGAATATAATGTTATAAATTATATAATTGAAAATACACTTTGTATATACCACTTTACTTAAAATATATAAATATTTCTACATGTTTCGATAGCAATGCTATCATCTTCAGGAATAAATGAATACTAAAAAATAATTTCAAGTATAGAAAAATGATAAAAAATTTAAAACAATAATTTAAGAATATACAAAATATGAGCATAAACAAAAATGAATTAAAGTAGGTAAGTAACAGATCAAAAATGTTAATGACAAAATAATTATAAAACATTGAATAATACATTTAAATTAGAAATATAAATAAAAATTATTATTATTAATATTAATATGAAAATAAATTTAACAGATAGCTATTTTAAAAAAATATTTGATTACTTATTAAATTTAATTCGCTATTAACACTTTTTCTTATTTCTAAAATTTCAAATTTATCTAATTGTAAACCAGTTGTATTTGTATGTAAAACTTTAAAACCTTTATTTATATCAAACGATTGATTGGTTTCTAAAATATGATTTGCAAATTCAGAATAGTTGTTATTATTTAAACATCTTAGGTGTTCCTTAACCCTAATACTGAAATTTCTACAAGTCTTTCCGATGTAAAAAATATATAAATATTTACATATTTTAAGTAAAGTTGTATATACAAAGTGTATTTTCAATTATATAATTAATAATGATGCCACAAAGTTATAAAGCATTTGAAGAAAATATAATGTTATAAATTTGTGTTTTAATTTTAAAGCTCAAGTTCACCAATAAACTTATAAAAAATTCTACATACGTTAGTTCAACAAAAATATATTTTATTATTATAAGTTTCTTGAAGTACTTTAGCTTTATGCCTACAAAACAATGCATTATATTTCATATTCCGCGTGCACACACATCAACAAACAATTCATTTAAATATCTAAAAGCATTACGTGCTAAAAGTGTTATTTTAAAATATTTAAATTATCGCCATCTGTGAGCGCTTATTACGTTTCTTTTAAACTTTAATCTTATTATAATCTGAAAATCTGACGTATGATAGCAGCAATAACTCTCAAACGGTTAGCTCAAGCGTATTGAAATTTGCAACAATGGAATTTCTAATTTCCATCGCGAACTAAATTTTGAAACATCCACTTTCAGGATTATTGAATTGAAATTTTGAGCAGAGAGTTTTGAAACTTTGATAAATTCGGATAGTACGTAATATAAAAAAAAAATTGAACGATAGACATTGTAATTCAGTGCATACCTCGGTGCGGCGACCAATAAGCCCCCTAATGATTGTTTATGTTTCCAACAGTGATTTGTGCCCGCGATTAATTGTCCCGATTGCCGGCTGTCCAGTGATAGTCCACCAGTACACACGGGTCACACCTCACCGTCACACGGGCAGCCGATAGCCACTACCCGGTAGCTGCTGGCTCGCGGTCGGCAGCTAGCGGCTGACTGGTAGATAGTTGCGGGCAAATGCACACGCCACAAGAAACCAACTGAAGGTTAACACCTTATATTTGTCCTATAAAAAGGGTTAATATTAGTGAGCTGGATCGAATAATTTTAATAAATTAAAAATCGTTCTATGTTGATAAATTGTTTCTCTTTGACAAATTTGTACTATTTTTTTTTTAAATTGGATGTAAATCAGCTGTAATAATATTAATAAGTTCTGAAAGTGTTTTAGTTTTTATTGTATGGCCTTGAACTTTGAAAAAGCTGTCACAATAATAAAACACTTGCAGAACTTAATGATAAAATTATTAAATTTGATTTATATAAAATTTCTAAAAAAATGAATAAATGGAGTTCTACGAATTAAACTCAAAAACAATTAATTAATTGTTTTAGTTGCAACCCGACTTATGGTGTTGTGCTTGACTTACTCAATTCGTTTTATTTCCTTGATACATTACGCAAAGGCTTGCCCCCCCTCCCCATACCACTTTCACTAAAAGCTCAGAAATAGTAACGTGCAAAGCTGGTAATTTTACGAAATCAAAAAGTTACTTTTGTAATTAGGGACATAATATTTTTCCGCAACTAATCATTTTACCCTTTTTGTAAATTTCTACTTTTTAGATTCCAACACTACCGCTAGTTTAAAGACTAACACGAAAAATGTTTTTATCGGCGCCGTCATCTGTGGAGAAAAAAATGAATTAACAAATCTTTGAAGAAAATGATAATTATTTCCTATTACCTCGAATTAACATGTATCAATTGATTGTGTTTTCTGAGTATTCCTTACTCCTACTGAATAGGCCGCAGGGTTGCAATTACGTATATATTGTCATAAAAATCACTATTTTTGTCAAAGTTTTGAAAAAAAAAACATGATTTGAATTAGGTTTGAATAGAAAATCCGTTAAAAAATACACACACCCTACCGTGTCACTGGTAGGTACTAATTTTACACACTATATTTTATCGTCGCCCCAAAAGCAAAAGGGTACTTGTGCAGAAATTGTCCTATAATAATAATAATGATTAATTCCACAAGGCATGCAGGGGTTGTATGATGCAATACGTTCCACAAGTTACAATAAAAGCATATAAAAATAAATAACAATACATAGAAAGAAAATGAAATTGCGAAATAAATACTAATTAACACAAAATGTAAAAGTTCATGGTGGATATTTGATGTTGTCCCATCTCTAAAGGGCCATCAAGAATCCACCCACGCAGCCGTTTCAGTAATGATGGTATTCTGGGATTGGCGTACTCTGTACCATAAACTTCCCATTTTCCCTGAAAGAGTGCACTCGTCCCTCCAGGAACATTTCCGTGGCGATGCAGTATCGTTCTACATGTTATTTCCTTCCCTTTGTACGAGTATATCCCAACTATATACATGTTCACTTTATGTCTTTTTCTTTAGTTTTAAGATTAACCTTGATAAGCGAATCCTGTTGGTGATAATTTAAAAAATATATATTAGTGGTTTAAAAAGTGTTATTTTATTTCATAATTATTGTTCTTAGGTGAATCCATTTCTAACAATCTTCTCTTTATTGGCGTAATAAAATCCTTTTATCAAAGCACTTTTGTCCAAATATTGGAGTCCATCAGGTTTTCGTACTTTTATACGTCAACAGTCACCTTTAAAACCTTTGAGTATAACGCATTTTAACTGTTTGCAGAGTGAAGAAAGTGTATGGGTTGTTTTTCATTATTTTGAAATTAAGTTAGACCTCATCTGATATATTTCTTAAATATTGAAATACAGTTTATAAATTAATTAAAAATTATTTTGTAATCACCACTTTGTTAAAGTTAATAATAATATCAATCTTTTGAAGAAATTATGGAAAAACAGTGTTCTTATAAATCAACAAATGACGAAGTGAAATGCATTCATAACTCCAAATCGTCAAACTAACACATGTGATACTTGAAAAAATGCTATAAAATTGTCGATTATTTTATTTTGAATATTATTAGTAATATATTTTATTGGAAACTATGATGAATACGTATTTCTTAGCTCTACTCTCAGCCTTTACCGAGACTATGGTGGGGCTTGCACCACGCCCCTCGTTCAACTTCTTCTGACACGCAATAAAATCAGTAAAACAAACACATGATTTATAGTACAAGTATATCTCGCATTTCCTAGCAGGTAGCTTATGTTGACAATCATCGGCAGTCATTAATAACGGGACCTTCCCATGTGAGTCTCTCCGTTCAAATAAATTCATGCATGCTTTGTGATGCCTTAATCATTTCGCGATCGTAGTCATGTCTACGTCATCATCATCAGTTTTACAAACTTTGAATATCGATAAAAGGTTTTCAAAGCTCTTTCATTCCTATGGATCTGCCACCGAGAGTTCCATTATGACATCTATTTCTGTTACTTACATGCGCCGTTTACGTGAAAGGAAGATAGGTTATAGTGGATACAAAGAAATGAAATTGAGTTTAACTTATAGTTACTACAATTATAACATTTTTTTTTACGGATGATGCTCGATGGGCTTTTCATTGAATATAATTATTTTTCAGAAAATGGTCATTATTTTTTAATGGTCGCATGGGTCAGATAAATAAACAAATAAAAATCCCGATATTTCGTTTTTATTTTAATCACGAAAACTCTACCTTCTACTTTTACTTAACTTAGTTTTTCCACACAAAAGCCTCAGGGCTACTGAATTCATCCCTGTGCTTTGGCCGATTGTCTGCTAGATCCATATCTAATACCTTTACATATAGGGTTGGAAACATAACTCCACTGGGACAAGCTGAGGGTGTGCTACAACAACGCATACATGCAACTTCTGCAACTTCCAAATTTCTGCAGTGCCTCTACGATGTTCACTCAAGGGAGGGTCCACTCATTCCCCGCCTTACTTCGTCACCGACTAGCAAGTTTATGGGGCAGGAGACGGAAGTAAACCGATGCCATTATCGTGGCTACATCCGAGTGGCTCAGCTCTCCACTCAATGAGTGATGGATGCAAATGATGGAGCTACCACCCTGAAAGAGGATCCCTTAAATAAAGTTAATTTAATTTATTCTATGATATTATTATAAATAATTATGTTTTTCATTTTCATTCTTTTATTTTTATGTAATTACCATTTTAAAATTATTTTTATTTAATTTTTTATTCTTATATATTTTTATATTATTGTTTTTCCTTTATTTATGTATTAATTTTTCTATTTATATTTTTGTATATCTCTTGGAATATGGCAGATTGGATTTACACTATTTACCCAATCCTGCTGGATTAAAAACTTATGTAAATAAATAAATTATTGACAGCTGGCTCGCTTCCTCTGACAACTTTTAACTCTCGACTATTGCATACTTGTTTTGTATGTAACTACTGTAGAAAACAAGTTGTAATTTGAACTCAACACATATTTGGCTAAATAAAATGACGCCCACCTAGTAATTATTTTTACCAATAACCGGCTGCCAAAAAGACTGGCATCGATTTCAGCGATTCAATTAATTATATTATGATAAAACTAATAAATTCTTAACAATCTATTCGACACGCTAACAGAATCAAACAATTTATTTGTCATAGTTGACATTGATTACAGGTTTGGCTAACCCTATCGGGCCATCGACACCTTTCGCGTGATCGAGTCGTGTCGACCAAATAAATGTACGCTATTGAGTGACATCCGATTACACTGTCAAACCATTATCGGTATTGGGGTGTCTGCGCTCAAAGTGTTAAGTGATTTTAATGGGAATTGATTATAGCATTCGTACCATTTGATTCTATACGTAATTTGTGAGTGACTTTCGTTCGAAGCGGTATGTCTGTTATTTTTGATAATCTATGTAATTTTTAGTGCCTTCGTAGTGATTTTTACGTGCCTTTCGTTTTATTCGATATCCCTGTTACGTTCTTGATTGTTTGCGTAATTTTATTTGTTTTATTTTTACGTGGTTGCTATAGACGTGAGATTCTTTAAAATAACGCAACTTTTCATTAAAAGGGGTGCGGTTTATTTCCGGGGAGGGTAGGCTTCATAATTAATTAATTATATTTAAATCTATGCTTTCCCCAATAACATTTTTAAAAAATGTATCAATTGAAATTAATTTTAGGAATCTAATTTATTACCCCGAAAAAACAAAGATATTTTAATGGTAATTTAGAATTAAAATAATTATGTTTCCTTCACCTTAATTTTTTTTAAATCTAGGTACCTGCAGCTAGTGGTGACATCCCTATTTTAGGAGTGTTGGGGGATGAAGAAAGTATGGAAGAGGATATCGATACCTTAGTTCAATAGGGAACTAACTTAAAATACCTGATTTTGAGAAAACTGGATTTGAAAATTTTTCATAAAGACATTGCTGCGATGTAAAGTTATTTTGTCCACCTACAACATAACAATAGATGCAACATGTAAGTAATTTATCAACCTATCATATCATAGCTGTAAATGGCTACATTTATTAAGTTCCAAACGGAAACATTTGACATGTTTCTCCATTGAACTAAGAATGTGCTGATTTAATTATAATTCCATAAAGAATTATCTAACCACACAATTAGGAAGAATAAGTCTTATTTTTTTATTGAACTACGAGAACGGAGAGTTTCTTTACCATTTTTCATCATTAACTCAAAACCCATAAATTTTGAGTTATTTCCCTATTGAACTAAGGTATCGATATGGAAGAGGAAGAAAATAGTTTGGGAAGTGTCTGGCTATTTATATAGGTCATTAAACATAGTTAAAGTCATTTAAAAAAAATTAATATGATACGCGATTTCCCACAATGGCGTTTCTGGGAGTATCTTTTAATCAGTGAAAGCTTTCAAAGCTGGAAGGTGCCTTTCACTGAAGCAGTTGAAAACTAAAGAAATAAACTGCTTGTTACAAAACTAAAGCATAATAGGAAATACAGTTATAGCCGCATAAAAACAGGATTTACATTTAAAGGGATATATTATCAATTTCTCCGTTTTATTTGCATTTTTTGACGTAAATAGCGAGAAATAAAATAAGGAAAGCGTCAATTAGAGGCGAGCGGAGTGTACCTCCGTTAGACTTTATCTGGGCCTGTGTCACATTTTGTTATTTATGGAGTCCACCCGTTGGGCGATAGTGGAACACTCGCTGACTCGGCGAATATAAGCCTAGAGACGGAGATTAATATTTTCTGATATGACCACCCCAAACCACGTCACTAAAAGCCGAGCGGGGCGAAGGAAATGGACAATTTAAGTGGTTTTATTTGTTTTTTATTATTCGCGGGGATATTTAAGTTAAAGCGGCTTAAAAACCGTAATTTGTAAGAACCCATTAAATGCTGTTAAATATTTATCAATAACGTATACAATGTAGACTGTAAAAAAATGCTGATTGTAAAAATGGAATGAAGTACATACGCAAACATATAATAAAACACAGCGTTTAAAAATTATTTATCGAATATCCAAAAGGTGTTAAATTGTGCTAAATATTACAAGGAGATTTTTTTATGCGAATACCGCACAAGAGCGCAACTGCTACCAACTAATCGGACTCAGTGGGACTATGGGATCCCTATATGGGGTATGTTGTTAGGTTGAAGGAAGTGGAGAGGGGAAGAAGATCAGAGGAGGAGGGTAGGGAAGTATCTGGCTATTCAGATCTGTTCACCAAATATGACTAAAGCTATTTTAAGCAACGTTTCGACGATGAATAAATTATTATTAAATAATTAATTGTAAAACAACAGCATTTTTTTATTCCCTTCCGAAGGGAAGGAATAAAAAAAATTGTTGAATTAATTAATAAAAAAAAAGAAGGACCATGGAGGTCATCAAAAATCTTTAAAAAATTATGTATAGCGTATTTACGCACATTCCAGAATGGTAAATACTCTCAGTATCACCCTGGTAAAAGACCACCATTCAGAAATTAAACGTTGCTTGAAATGGCTTTAGCTGTGTTTGGTGACCAGATCTGAATACCAAAGTACTTTCCCACCCTCCTCTTCCCCATATATTTTACTTCCCCACTTCAGGGTAACAACATACCTTAATTGTGGATGCCATAGTCTCACTGGCTCCAGACGCTTGGGAACAATTAGGACTCTTGCGAAATTAATGATGGTCTTTCACCAGAGCGATACTGAAAGTATCCATTACTTTGAGAAGCATCATAGCGCAATGGAAAATGCAAATAATTATAAACTTCTTGAAATACCCCCGTCTTCATCTGAAATATCTACCCATGTAATTTATTATACCAGCCCTGTAATATTAATACCAGCCCTTTACCACAGCATTAGTCCTTGTAACTCAACTAAATGGAAAATATGTTTTATTAGTGTTTGCTGGGCAGAATGAGTGGGTTTTTCTTTTAGGCCTGGTAATAAAATATCGAAATCGGCATTAAAAACAGTGGATATTGCACTAAATTATTGTGGAAAAAACAATTGCTTCGAGTTTGAATTCATTAACTAACAATACAGGCAATCATTTTTTTTTATTGTAGGCTTATGACATTATTACTTTGATGTGGAATTAGGTGGATATTTGAAGTATATTTTCTAGAGTGTAAAATTAAATATTTTCTGGAGGGCGTAAAACGATTAAACTACAATGTAATATTTTAAAATATATTAAATAATTGGAAATATACTTTGTATACACCACTTTTATTAAAATATACAAATATTTCTACATGTTTTGACAGAAATGCTGTCATCCTCAGGAATATATGAATACTAAAAAAATAATCAATTTATTTTTTATAACTTATTGAAGTTTGTAAACCTAATTGTAATATTTAATCATTGAAGAAGATAATATTAACAAATCCCAAATGAACCACGAAACCGAAAAAACAACAGAAATTAAAAATATTTCAGTCGCATCTGGGACTCGAACTATCTAACTATCCGGGGTAACCGTTTAACCAACTTAACTAATGAGACCAGTTCAATTTACGCCATTTACATCGATATCATACATCAAGTTCAAGATTTGTTAATATTATCCTCCATTTTTATAAATGCCATATTATTGGCTGCTATCCTTATGATGATTGCAAAGTTTCATCCCGAACTCAATTGCAATCGGGTTCGTATTATCTTCTTCAATGATTAACTAAAAAATAATTTCAGGTATGGACAAATGATAAAAATTAGAACAATAATTTAAGAATAGACAAATTATTTTGATATTCAATGTTTCATAATATTTATTTTTTTAATAATTTTTTTAATTGTTTTTTATTAGTATTTTTGATTAACTACTTTAATAAATTTTTGTTTATGTTAATAATTTGTCTATATTTAAATTATTGTTCTAATTTTTATCATTTGCCTATACTTGAAATTATTTTTTATTATTCATATATTCCTGAGGATGACAGAATTGCTATCGAAACATGTAGAAATATTTATATATTTTAATAGAAATGGTGTCTACAAAGTATATTTTTAATTATTTAATTAATAATGACGCAAGAAAGTTACAAATCGTTTGAAGAAACTTAAAAATATATTAAAATTTTTATTAAAAAGGTTAGATTAAAAAAAATATGGTAATGGAGTGTCCATGTTTCCTAAATAGAGAAAGCGATCTTCAGTATTATTATACATACATGAAAATATTCAAAGTTGTTCATTCTCTCTCCGACTATGAAGCGTTACAAAGTGACATGGATATGCTCTGCAATTAGTGCAATGTTAACTGTTTAAATATCAGTGTTTCTAAATGATGATATTCGCCAAAAATAAACATACAATTATGTTTTCTTATTCACTCCACAACGAACCTGTCATCTCTAAAACAGAATGTAAAGATCTTGGCGTTGTATAAGAACACTGATTCAATCGTTCGCAGGTCATACATAAATGATTGGTTTTATTTTACGCGTAAGCAAAGTGTCCAGGAACCCACAAACAATCAAAACTTTAGATTTTTCATTAGTAAGTGTATAGAATGCATTCAAAAGATATATAAAAAATATCTCACCCACAAATTCAACAATAACTTTCAATGTACTTCTCAATATTTGCAACAAAGGCGATTTAACAATTCTACGTAGAATTCTAAATAATATCGACTGCACTTAGCTTCTGTTCCTAATTAATTTCAACATACCTATGAGACGTACCCGCTATACACGCATAGTTAAAAAACAAATATAGCTGCAAATTCACCAATTAACCGCGCTCTTCATTCATTTCAATAATATTTACTTAAAAAACTTTAACGTCGATATTTTTTCGGATTCACTGGACACATTCAAAAGTAGCATCTTGATAATTATATAAACTGCTCAATGCGCATTCACATTGCATCACTTGTATAATTAGTAGATCACCACTTCTCACACCTTCTCACACCTACAAGCACACTCACACATGCATACACACTTGTACACTATACATGTCACCCGGTAAATACACGTATAAAAGAGATTACAAGAAAACATATCATAGGTATCCGCCATGTAATTTTAAGCTCAGGAAATTGTTTCTTGTAACCTTTTTTTATTTACAACAACTGTAATCCGAATTCCTACCAACATTGGTGTTAAATCTTTAGACTAATCTAAAGATATTTAGAACTAAAGTTGTAAAATACCGTACCACAACATTAGTTGGCCTGCAATCATCGACCGCGGTTGACGTTTGACATGTCAAAATGCCTACGGAAGGGATTAAACAATGAGTTTGAGTTAAGGAAAGGATCGAGTCTTTCAACGCGATGGCTTCATGGATGCTGAGGGAGCTGCATTCGTTCGGCAAAGGACGGAAACTGCGGATGCTGGTCCCCGAGAACCGCTCATACATCCTCATAACCCGAATTAACGATAAATTAATAGGACATAGAGCCTCTAATTGTACACCTCTATTAATATCACAGAAAATTGATATTTCAGCACCCTACTCATATTTGTCGGTTTCCTTTAAGTAGAAAACCGAAAACTTAGATATTGTTTATATACTTAAAATGAAAACTGTTTTGAAAAACTCACTGTCGAAATACACATATCTTTCAAAGAGAAATATTATCCAAGTTTAAAGATTTCTGGTACTAGTATACATTCTGTAAATAATTCATTTATCAACGAACCTACCTAGTTGTGGTTTTTAATGAAAAAACTAAAGGGTCGTAGCTCGTGGTTGAATTGAATTTGTGAGATGAAAACTGTTCAAAGCCATTCGCGAGATTTCAGCGGGAGAGATAAAAAATACAAATAGAAAGACTAAAAAGTACAATCTGTGTCCACGTTTAACGAACATTGCAGCATATCCACATGTTCACGCCAATCTATCGCGTAGTGTGGACGGTGGCGCATTAATTAACACGCAGAGTCAGTTTGTTTAACAGGAACAGGTATGTGTATTAGGGTGGACCGTCAACATATGAAGGATTTTTTTGAGACATTGTTCTCTCATTTTCAAAAGTTGCGTATGACTATAAAGATAAAAATACCTGTTTAAATATTTAGTTTGACCTCATGCTTGAAAGTAGGACAGTTAGAATGATATTGCAAAATAAATTTGTGAAAAAATAACATCTCTTTTTAAATGTAATGTTCATGTTTAACAGGCAAATGACTCAAATGTAACAAATGTTAGGATTAAAAATTAGGATTACCACGTAATTATTTTATATGCTTTAGCTCAAAATCCCTAATACCCAAATTTTCTCTATCAAAAGTAACAATAAAAAAATTAATCCTAATTTACTAAAAAATAAAGAACTTATACATTTTCAGTATGTGCTGATAATGGAGGCTATTTATCTAGCCAACGTAGTACAAGAGCTAAATATGTTCACATTTTTATTTTTAAATAATATTTTTTTTAATAATCTATTTCCACATAATATAATTTATTTAGATGTATCTTTTATAAGGCAGACAGAGTATTGCATTAACAGCTTTATTCAGCTGAAATAAACACATTATTATTATTTAAAATTATGTAACTATATTTTTTTTAATTTGCTCTCTGGTGAAGGGCCAAAAGCAGCAAGGTAGTTATTTAAATTTTGTGTTGTCTTGTCCGTTTTCAAATGCGCAACTTTTGAGACTCTATTTGTATCCATATTTAAAAAAAAATGCGTTAATGGTCCACCCTAATGCGCATGGAGTTAGTATGTTTAACATTTACATGTATTTGGTATGTGGTAGGTGTATGGAGTTAGTTTGTTTAACAGGTTTAGTGGCTCGGTCATCCAAAATTCATTTGCATCCGAACTGATGTCTGATGCCTTAATCAAGCCGGGTGCCTCATCTGTGTTTCTTCGCAGGGAGGGGTGATGAAGATTCACACACGAATATACTCGTACGTGTTGGAATAATTCGTGTTGCTAGTTAATTTACACGTTATAAGTGAGGTGTATTGATCATGGCTTTATTGTTTTTACCAGCGAATATCCGTGAAATATCGCAGTTATTTAATTGATTATTAATATGCAGGTTTTTTCTACAATATTATAGCAGGACTGTTCAACAGTGTGAAGCACGAGTGCAGAGTGGCAATCCACCAATGAACGTTAGCAAACTACTAGAAAATCACGCTCTTTGTGCACATGGCAGGAGGCATTCATCCGCGCACCTTCTTTTGCTTTTCGTTTTTGAGTCGAGAGAGTTCCTCAAAAAAGTGTGAGTACTCCAGTATTATCACAATATTTTTGAGTTTGGTTATAAATTATCATTCGCTTACAGTCAAAGTTTTTTTTATGTGAATACCACACAAGAGTCCCAACTGCTCTCAACCGTCTGGAGCCAATGAGACTATGATATTCCCAAATGGGGAATGTTGTGAGGCTGAAGGTATTGGGTAGGGGAAGGAGAAGGGGGGAAGATGGGGGAGATGGTGGGGAAATACCTGGATATTCAGATCTGGTCACCAAACATGGCTAAAAGCCATTTAAAGCAACGTTTCAATTTTGAATGGTGGATTTTCACCGGGGCGATACTGAGAGTACCTTCCACTCTGGAACGTGCGCAAATATACGATATATTATTTTTAAATCAATTAATTGTTAAACAGCACAAAATAATTAAATAAAATTTACTTGTGCACGCCGGATTTGAACCCTAACGAAGCTTGGGATAAGTGAAACCGGTTGGCGATGTATTTAAAATAAATAAGCTGTTCAAAATAAAGTGTTTTTGAACAAATATGCCAAATCACAAAGCATATTTAATATGGATCAATAAAGATCATACTTACTAAATGTTTTTTTATGATTATGAAATTCTCGTTAAACCATCTTCAGACCAGTATTCTTAGAAAACCAACCAACTTTCTACCGTTTCACTGCCATGGAACCGGAGATATGAAAACATCTAATTATACTAGTTATACGCATTTGATTCTTACATTTTATGCGAATTAAATATCCTTTTGATAGATTTCTTGGTAACTAGTCTTCAGGTCATTATTTTAAAAGCCGACAATATTTCCTTAATTTCAAAACCGAAGATATAAGCTATTCTAACCTAACCCAAGTAAACATTAATTTGTTCTCTTCAGTTAACTTATCATTAGAAAGTGTGAAAAAAGTACCTAATCCATCAAATTTCAAATTTCTAAGATACGTTAACTATAAACTCAGTTTACCTATTGAAACTATAAATTACAATTACATAATGAAATAATTAAAATTATTAAAACTCTCAGATAGAAGACTTGTTTCTGACCTAACTTTTATTTTCAAATTTGATAATGGTTTTATAGACAGCCCCGATATTGTCAGTTTAATTAAATGTAATATTCCAACTAGAACTGCTCGATCTAAAATTTTATTCAATTGAAACAATAATTTCAGACATGAGTCAATCGAAAATTCTCTTTTACCTAGACTTCACGCAGAAGATAATATATTTTCAGACATAGTAGATATATTAAACTGCTCGGAATACAATTACAAACAGACAATTATTACATAGATCCCCAACATTTATTAATATATGTGTCTAGAGTATACGTTTTGAATATTCGCCCCTGTAGCTAATTACATGGAATGGTACTTACATTATGTTATTCCTGTATTTGTTCGTTATTTTATCTACGTACGAGTACCTACTGTGATGTGTTTTACACCTGTGTGACTATTAAAACTAACTGAATATGTAAAAGCCCATATAGGTCGTATATAAAATAAAAAATAAATTGATTACAACTGATTTTGCCTACTGAAAGATGTTTAAAAAAAACAGCTAAAATTCCCGAAATATTTTAATGTAATTCAATAAATAAGAATAGAATATGTTGAATCTCTACTACACTTCTTCAATATGAAGTTTAAGGTCTCCTTCATTTGAATACGAGATATCGGCAGTTCACAATTAACGCCCGGTCCGGTATAATTTGTGACGGGCCAGCTCTAATATACGAGCCCGCTTTGATATACGGTCGGCCTGTTCAGTTCACCGTCCACCGTCCACCGTCCACCGATCCCATCGCCGGAGATTTATTCCCCGTGGGCACAATTAAATCGGGCCACAATCACATGTGATAATGTACCTTCCTTCAATGATGGACCCATTCATTGATACGCGTCAGTGCAGATGATCCCAAAGCTACTAATGAATCGCTTTAGGCAATTTGATACGCATCCCTAAAATGTTTCTAGTTTTGCCAATTCATGGTAGCTCCCACCCACCCGAAGTATGTAGTATTTTCATATGTTACTCGTATTTGCTGAGAATATATGAAATTAATACACGTGAGTACCCTTTTTTATACCCTTCGTTAAGAGGAACGGCTGCGCTGCCTATTTCATACATAACAAAATTTTGGAATTTGAGGCCAAATTCCAAACTCAATGATATATTTTTTTCAATAAAGGTTTAGTAAATAATTTAATTCAATTTTTCCCTGGTACGGATGAAATTTATTTCATATTTTTTTATATTTTCAAAGTAGACGGGTTAAAACTATTTTTAAATCACCGTTACCCCCCAAATAATTGTTAAAGGTGCCTCTAAAATCCGGAAAAATCAATTCTTTATTGGCCTATATTTCATAATGTAAAACAGCCTCCATGGATGGCTTGCATGGTCGAGGGGTAACTACGAATCCAAAGGTCGCGGGTTCACGTTTTAAATTTTATTTAATTAATTTGTGCTGTTTCACAAATAATTAATTAAAAATAATATATCGTATATTTGCACACCTTCCATAGTGGAAGATACTCTCAGTATCGCCCTGGTGAAAGACCACCATTCAGAATTGAAACGTTTCTTGAAATGGCTTTTAGCCGTGTTTGGTGACCAGATCTGAATAGCCAGGTATTTCTCCACCTTCCTCTTCTCCTTCTCCTTCCCCTTCCCAATACCTTCAGCCTCACATCATTTCCCAATTGTGGATGCCATAGTCTCACTGGCTCCAGCCGGTTGGGAGCAGTTGAGACTCTTGTGCGGTATTCATGTAAAAAAAAACAAATATAAATAAATTAATTGTAATCCGTACTAGATATTTACTGTAATTTTTGATGAGAAAAAAAAATTAGGTTCAGGTGAGTATTTTGACCTCAAATCCTAAATTAAGTTTTGTATGAAACAGGCCGCGCAGCCGTTCCTCTTAAGGGGACGTTGGAGAGGTATTAATTGAGAATTATGATAATATTGTTACGCAATACGTAATGTTTTTAGACATATTTTTTTGTTTACATATTTTTAAAATGTACATAGGCTGAACATTTATCAAAATCAAATCAGAGATAAGTCCCTTTCTCAAAAAAAATCCGAAGGTTTTTCTTTAAAATGCCGAGAAGTAAATTTCAAACAAAAATAATAGAAATGTAGTTTATTTTGATCATAAATAGTAACTTTAATGTTTTTCAAAATTCACATTATAAAACTTTGGTGTTTATTATGATTGCAATTATTTTTCTCCACTTTTTAAATTAATTTTCATATTTTGTAAAACATCCGTAGGACTTTCAGAGAAAGTAATGTTTCTGATTTGATTTTGATAAATGCTAAGCTTATTCCACCTGACAATATTTGTAGTGGTACTACCATCGTTATAATCGTAAAATGTTGCATGTCTTAATGATCGGGGACTTAACTATCAAAATAATTGATCGCTAATCTCCTGGATGGGAACCCGACATGTCCACTCAGCTACCAACCGGTTTTGGTTCATGTTTTTTCTAACCATACCATTTCTTACATGATATGACTCACAAAAGGCGTTTTTTAAAACATATATTTGTGTTTCTCATCACACCTTATTCGGATAACCCGAATAATTTACATTATATAAATAGCCATATACTTATTTTACGCCATATTATAAGTTGCAACCCTTGAAAATAATTAAATAGGAATGAAATAAAGAATTAAATAGCTACTGCAATATCAATGAACAGTGTTTTCTAATATAGTGTCCTGTGAGTGCAAAATCATATCTTCCCAACTAAAACTTTATAAAATAACGTGTTAATCTGGAATGACCTGCCAAGTAAGTAATGCCCCTATCTGTATGTACATAATAATGATAAACCCTAGCAAGTAATATTTATACAGCGCTCCTAATGTTATTTTTCACAAAAATGGCGCTATACAAATCAAATAATTATTGGTATAATAATAATCATTATTTTACAATTGTGCATCTGTCAAAATACGACTGTTGCTTTACTCAATATTATCGAAATGAGCAAGTGCGTACCGAAGGGATGAGAAGAAGTGTTTGCAAATCCGAAAATCAGTTAAAAATCACTATCTGGAATTATAATGGTCGTTTCCAATGCTGTAAATACAGCCTCGCATAATCAGTATCACTGGGTGTGTTAAAAGGTGTGAATGAGAATTTTGTCATTCACGTCGTAATCAGCTTTTTGCCACTTAGCAAAGAATTTGTGTGTGTCTTTTTCATCTGTATAGATTTATGTTATCAAATAAGGTGTTCAGGTTTTTAAAAAATCATTTGATTTTATTATGCGTAGTTAGTAGCTTGTTTTTAACTCCTTGCGTTATTTCTCACATATTAACGGAGGCTTCTAAGATAATAAAATGAATGGTTAATTTCAAAATACAAAAAAGTTGAAAAGTTGGCTGTACAAAAAAGCTGCGATACATTTGAATCCGCTGTGGTATCTTTAGATATCTACTCGATTTCGGTGGTGGTTTTCTCCAACGTGCGTTTGTGCAGTGAAATCATAAAACATATGAGAAAATAAACAAACATGTACCGTATTTTTACATCGCGTAATTCAACTTCGTTTGCTAAAAAATCCACCCTTCCATGGGTAATACTGCCCGAGTGCGAGTCTGAAATTAATTCTATATGTGCGTTATGAATTTAGCGTCAATGGGGCTATCTGTCCTAAGGAATAGTTCATAGATTATCATTCTCGTTTCGCTTCGGCGGGAATCCGTGCCGAGATTGCAATCCTTTGGAATCTACAAGACGATTGTGTGCGCAGCTTTTTTTTTTTTTTTACATGAATACCGCACAAGAGTCCCAAACTGCTCCCAACCGTCTGGAGCCAGTGAGACTATGGCATTCCCAATTGGGGAATGTTGTGAGGCTGAAGGTATTGGGGAGGAGGAGGAGAAGGGAGAGAGGAAGGTGGGGAAAAGGGGAAAAGGCAGCTATGTGAACATTTGTACGGAATAATATTTTTCAAGAATTAATAGATTTTTTCGGTGATTATCATTTTTAAGATATTATTCGAATAAGTAAATTATTGAAGATGTTGCTTTTTTATATTAAACAAAAACATTAAAGTATCGTACTTAAATTATGATTATCGTATTTAAAACTGTTATTTGCAACCTACAATATTACAATATATGCATTAGTAACGGATGTTTTAATAAATCGTCGAATTGTTTCTTGTTGTTAGGTCGCCAATTTCTGGTACAGTGATATTATGAAAATCCTTTAGATCCAGGTAAAAACATATATCATATGATATTGAAAAAGAGCGACATAGTAATTTTTTTACACGGAAGGAATTTTATTCTCACTTTTTAAATTACCGATAAATTCCCAAATGAGATAGACTAAGAACCGTCACTGCTCGTAACATCGTAGAATATTATTACACTTCTATTATTTGTTTATAAATTTTGACTGATAAATTAAATATCTTCTTTTCTGTACTTTATATTACATTGTTTCTGATCAAAAATGTGTTGACATGTGTCACGAAAGAAGTAATAATTATTTTCGCTCCAGAGACTAATTATTATCAAAAGTCATTCCCAGGCTATCAAATATTCCATCTGTACAGCATTGAATTCAATGCATTCTGACGTGGGATTGAGAGAGTTAGATGTCACCTTCTTTCTTTCACTAGACGTGTGATTTCACATAGAAACCAAACTATTACACGGTTTACCATTTCTTCAATTAAAAATCAAACAAAATGTATTTTAGTTTGCTTTTCACCTTATTAAATCTCTTGATTTTTATTTGACAGGGATGGCAGTAAAAATCACTGATGTCTTTGTCATCACTCACATGATGTTCAGCTCTCAAAAATGGCACTAAACATCACTTCGTACTTTTCTAACTTTTGTATTTTGTTTTATTTATTTCATTTTAGTTAATTGTACATTAAAGTTTACAAAATAACTTATTATAACTTATATATGCTAATGACGAACATTACTAATAAGTAAGCGTAATGAGTAAGATTAAGAAAGGGACGCTTAGATGGTTTGGGCATGTGGAGCGAATGAACGAAAAAAGGAGTGTAAGAAGAATGTATGACGCTAATGTGAATGGAAGAAGAAGCCGGGGACGTCCGAGGAAGACATGGCACGATCAAATGAAGTGAATCAAATACTTGAGTCGGGCCATGTCATAATTCGGAATAATATAATAGAATGTATCAGACGATGTATGAATGTGAATGAAGCAAGAAGTGTATGCCAAGATCGAGTTGTTTGGCGGTCCGTCCTCTCTGCCTACCCCTGCGGGGAAACGGCGTGATGGTTAGTTAGTTAGTTAGTTAACGACTATTACTAATGATAACTTATACACTATTATATAACACTGGATTTTTCTTGCTAAAATTATTGTGGTTCTTCCAATCTATTGTAAATTTATTCATTGGTGTAATTTTGAACCGGCAGCGCATCTTAAAATTTCATCCCTTTGTAAAATAAACTGTTTTGCGTATTGGCTTTGTTCTTTTTCGGTAGTCTGAATTCCTCACATGTCCTTGTATTATGTCTGTGAATGTCCACGTTGTAAATAATATTGTTGGAAAAATAGTTTTGTAACAAGTTGTTTTTTATTTTATGTGTAAAAATTATTTCGTGCAATGTCAGTATATGATTCACTGTTACCGAATATAATTTAGCTACTTTTGAACATCTATTTCGCCTAAGTATTATTTGCATCGCTCTATTTTCGAGAAATTTGTAACTTGTTTTGTTCTCTGTCGTTACACAAGAAAAGTATCGTTGAGCAGTAATTGAAATGTGAAGCAATAATGGAGTTGTAAACTGTAATTGTGGTTTTTCTGGATTTTTTCTGACGAATTCTTCCACTCTGCATGTTTATTAAATGTTAGTTTTGTATCAAATATAGATCCAATAACTCAAGCAAATACTACGAATGATTTATATGTAAATTCTATACGGGTAGTTAGGAAAACGTATAACGTTTCAAAATACATAAATCCTTAAACTGTAATCTTTAAATTCTATATATTTTTTAAAAGAGTAACTTATTACAGTGGTGTTAAAAAAAACAACAAAAAAAGTCAAGCAAAGCTGCCACAGTGCAGCTTTTCTGTAGATTCTACAATTTTTCTTATTTTAAGAAACATAACACAAAAAAATGTACTTACCTCAAATTAAAATAAAACATCTCTCAAATTGGGTGAGTGCATTTACACAAATTCACCAACTTTCAGTCATTTCAAATTTTGAAGTTTAAATTCAGTAGGAAATTTTTGATTTATTGAAGCTTTAACGTGGTTTCTTAGTATCAAACATATCCTCGGTGAAAACCAATCAAAATTAAATAATGAATTTGGCCCGAATGGACAGACTTTTGGCTCACGAAATTCGCCCACGTTGCATTTCTTGTGTTCTTATTTATTGTATGGTTACACCATATTATATCTATCATGCTTTTTTACAAAACAGAAATTCATCAGCTATATGAGGTACTGTATTAGTATTGATAGTTATTATATAAGATTTATCGTTTCCTTTCATCTCACAAAATCATGTCGTGTTATATGCAGAACGATGATACCACGTAGATTGCATGCACACAGAATTAACTTGACTTAATTTTCCACGTGTGTTAAAAACGCATTAAGCGTGCTCCCAGCTTGCGATATGTCGTTAGGTTGATGAGTCTGAATTAATTTTCTCATAATATGTACAATATATACTACGTACATATACTACGTCCAAGTTGGTAGCAATGCAACGAGCATACGTAATTATACGACCAAGTAAACCTGCATTTATCGTATGTGATTTCCAGTTAAAGAAGATGTTTTTTATTAGACTTTTTAGTGTTTGCTTACGAGGTGATTACGGTAACATCATGAAGTTATCATATGTTCGTAATGTTGTATAATTTATATGGGAGTTGTATAATTTATATGGGAGTTATATAATTTATATGGGAGTTGTATAATTTATATGGAAGTTGTATAATTTATAATGTTTTTTACAAAGAATTTACAAGAAGAACGTCAATTGAGCGTTCCAAATATTAACTAAAAAAAACTACCTTTAACATACTTTACTTTGCAGGCGGCCAAATAAGGAACTAACAAACCAAATTAAGTTAAAAAGCGGATACCATTTTCTTTTCTGAAGCAGCACGACTCTTGGATAATGGTTTCTGGCATCAAAAAATTGGCGCAGCCTTTCATGTATAGGATTTATAGGTCAACTATTTTCAGTTCTCAGTTCATTTTCTATCATCAGCCATACAACAAAAACGAAAACAAAATATTATTTACATAATAAATAATAATAACTTTGTTTTAACCACTGTATTTAATATATAAATATCTACATGCTTAAGAAACAAAGTTTACCTCATCAAGTTAAAGAATATACTTAAAATAATTATATTTTTAATAATATTGAATAGATATTTAGAATATCATTAATAATTTTTTTTAAATATTTATTATAATAATAAAAATTTAATTCATTTTTACATTTGTAATTAATTACTTGTTAATTAAATGTTCATTTTTTGTTTATGTTTTAATTTGTCTATACTTGTCATTATTTTTAATATATTGTTTATCCTGATGAGGGAAGCTTTGCTTCTGAAACATGTAAATATTTATATATTAAAAAGATTGGTTTAAACAAAGACAATCTTATTTATTGTACCAAATATTACGCCACAAAATCATCTTCCGAAGAAAAAAGGGTTCAATAAAAAAACTTGTGTGTAATTCGGACGAAAAGGAGTAAAAGCTACTTTAATATTAAAAAAAATTATATTAATTACGTCTCTCCTGAAATTATTTACACGTAAAGTATATATATTGTTTCAGAGATATAATACCCAACACATAAACTAATTCATTAGAAAACTTGTATGATAAAAGGATAAAATTTATGGTCATAATATCATCTCCCCGAGTGTAGAAAAAACACTTAGCTGATGAATATTTAATTCGGTCGATTAGGTTTTTATAAATGTGTTATGAGGTGTTTAATGGACCATCGGAACCCACACAGGCGGGCATTAAGATAAAGGACAACGTATTATTTGAAACTGGGAGCCAATGACTGCCTGTCTGTCAGAAAAAAGATTCCGAGGTCCTTGTTGAATTACGGTTTTTGGTTTTTATGGTGCTGTCGTGAAATATCGAAGTGAATACCGCACAGGGGTCCCAACTGCTCTCTACTAATCGGAGCCTGTAGGTCTGTGGCATCCCTATCTGAGTGAGGGAGGGATTGAGATGTGGGAGAAGAAAGTTGGGAAGTGTCTGGCTATTTAGATCTGGTCACCAAATCCATTTCAAGCAATCTTCTAATTCGGAATGATTGTATCTACAACCATTGATTATTGGTAAAGCCTCGGTTACACCGAGCGATTTCAATGCTGATATATTGCCCACATGTCGGAAAATCCATGAAACAAACTAAAAACATTCAACATCTAGCGACTACTGACTACCGATTTGATAAGTCAAACGAAGAGTCCACGTGTCCGGCATCTACGTGAAATTCTAATTCGCACGTTTATCACGATCAGAATTGAACATGTTCTTACCTAATCGCGCGAAGGTTTAAAAGCTGCTAAATGAGTTTACTATAATTATCAAAAAAAAACATATATATAGACAGTTTATTTACATTCTATAACATTCAGACGTTATATACAAATCATTAGTTAGTTTCACAAATGACGTTATATTTAGGTAAAGATGTTCCTTACTTTCTGCGCTAGCTTGGGCCATGTAATAGCAAATAGTCCACATTGGTTTATGAAAATAAAATAAACTATTTTGTTTTCATATCCATAGTATGCATTACATTATATTATAATTTGAAAAAAAACAATTCTTATCACCGTATATACAATATAAAAAAAAAAAATCAGGAGTAAGTTACTCGCAGCGAATACCTTGTCGCGTGAAGTTCGACGCTACTATTCAAATAGCAGCGTTGAAATCACCGCGTGACCGAGACTTAAGGCAAATGGGATTGTTTTCTATATGGGCTTGCTATACCTACCGGAGAATTTTTTTTTTAGATAATATGACGGATGATTTGATGACAGTTTTCCCCTGTTATACCAGGAGCACAGGACGCCAGAGGAGATAAAATCTATTTTGAATTACTCATTATTACGCCGCAGTTTGACGATGTCTAACACATTGTCCAGTGTCCACGTCAAAAGGCCCGAGCACGGGTAAACTCTGTGGATCAATTAAAAGTGTATTAAGTTGTCCAACTATCTGCCATTGGAATCTTAATTGAGTCATTATTAAGGTTTGTTCGAAACGAATTTCAATATAAAACTTGTGTAGCTTTGAATTTATCGTGTTAATTGCGCTCTATAAAAACGTATTAAAGCAACATTTTTACAAACAGTAGCTGTTTTCGATTACAATTTTATTATGCAGACGAATATTTCAACTTTACGTACGGACATATATCATAATGTGTGTATGTACTACTTATTACTTAGGCAAAATAAATAAAAATATAATTAATAGTAATTTTTTTAATATCAAATTTTGAGGGCGCTATGAATCACATTGGGGTGAAGCTGCTAACGTAGTTGGCTGACTTGCTGACTAATGAGGTTGTCTTCAATTTTTTTGTTTTTTATGAAAACGAATTATTAAATAAATGAAGTTGTCAAAAACAAACCACTAATCCAAAATGGCTGATAATGCTAACATATGATAAACGTAAGTGTATCAACATGAAAAAAAAGATAATCGAATGTACACAACCCGCGAAAATTCAAAATTCACCTTTTCTTTTAAACACACCTCGTATATACATATAAAAATGTTTCGAAAGCGATGCTTTCTTCATCAGGAATATATAGAATACTGAAACATTATAATGTCAAGTATTAATAGTGACACTATTATTTTTTAATATTTTTTTCAGGGTGAATATAATAACTGTAATTATATTTAACCTGATGAAACTTGAGTTAAGCGAAACCGGTTGGTGAAAATAAAATATTTTAGTGGATTAAAACAATGTATTTCATTTACTTAAAACAATTATAGAGCTTCAAGTTACCCAAATTAAGTTTAAATTTCGCTAAAACTAAAAGAATACGTGTTTTAAATACAAAACAACATCGAAAAATATTTTTTTTATATTAATCCAAAAACAGAATGCTCACGTGACGTCAGATGTTCCAAATGCAATGGTACCAACATAACATGGTGTTTTGATGAGCTGATTTTTTATTCACTTTCAAATAACGATTTATAAATTCTACGTATAATTATATATTATGAAAGTTATACAATATATTCAGAATCGTCGATTGCTGATCTATTTGAATATATAATTTTAATGTGATTATATTTTTCACTGGAGTTCCTCATTGTAAACCGGTTGAGTTTGTATGTAAAAATTTTAAACCTTAATTTATATCAAAAGAATTATTGGTTTCCAAAATATGATTGGCAAATTCATAATAGTAATTATTAGTCTATTTTTTAGTCTTCATGTAGTGTGTTAAACATTTCAGGAATTTCATGCCTCTGTACTATCTCAGCATACCCGAATTTTGTTATTGTTGTTAGATCTAGCTTTCAATTTGATTCACATTACCGGACGGTGGATTCAGTTTATTTTTAAATGCTTTTATAATAAAAAACGTTGATTTATAAGCCAATGTAGTATGTCCAATGTCCATTCGTGTAGTTTCCAAGATAAACACTGATGTAATTACAAGATCCACGTTCCAACATTTTTTCAACTTATAACCATCATTCTGATATTAAAGTAATTTTCATTGAAATAAATGTTACTTAACGTCCAATTTATCTACATAAACCGCCCCAACACAGTCTTAATGACGCCAATTAATATTACATTTCAAATATCAGTATATACATTTCTCGTAACTACCTTCTATGTAGCCACTGGTAGCTCGTGGCCCGAAGTTAGTAGTTAGTCAGTAGTTACCCTAACTGGGAAATAGATTCATAGACGTGTCACGTTCCTTATCAAAAATGTAGATAGAAATGTAAATAGTTAATTATTGCTGCGTAAGCTGGCGCTCGGAAGTAAAATACCATATGGTTCTGGGTGAGAAAGGGGTAGGCTGTTTAGGGGTTGAAAACCATCAGTAATATTTCTTGTTTTTTAAATGTTTAATGGCCTCAAAATTCTGAATTCTTGAGAAAAAAAATCCTTGAATAGCTACCTAAAGAGAACAAAAATACTCTACTGCTATCTAGTTACTTGACGAAATATGTAAATTCCAATTTTTAAAGTCGTAATTTGTAATTTTTATTTGTATATTGTGACTTAAATTGTAATCGCTTTTTTTAAGACATGCCATGTTTATATTAGAATACATGTAACAAATGAATATATATATATTTTATTAATTCACCTAAAAACATTTAAAAAAATCTGCAGAGGAGGGGTCGAGGTGGGAGGTTTGGCAGTCACTCGGCTGAGTGATCATTGACGACATGAGAAAAAAAATTTGGTGTGCATTTTAAAAAAATATTAGTCGCCGTGACCAAAATTCCATTAACATTTTTTAATTCAAAAATGGTCAGGAATCACTGGTTAAAGTGAGTCAGGTGCGTCTCTTAACACCCTGCATATCATAAGTCGTTTACCCAGAATAGCTTCATATATTAGGAGAAATGATTTTTTCTGTCTCATGTCTCATGCTACATAAAAAAATAATGGATAACGAAAATATTTTCGAAGTTTTACTATATTTTTTAAAAAGTCAAATAAGTGCCCTTCACAATAAAAAAAAAATACCATTTTTTACTGTAAGACTTTAAAAACCGAAAATATGTTTCGCAGTAAAATAGTCATATTTATTTTAAAAAAAAAATAATTAACGCAAATTTCATAAACGAAAAGCTAGAATATTTTAATAGTAGTATGTAATCATTTGCCAATCGAATAAAAAATATTTGAGTATTTTATGAACATATTTAAGGTTCGAAATCCCTTGAGAACGTTACCATTACGATTTGGCTCCACAGTGCGTATTGGCGTTGAACGAATTAATGTTTATTTTATTTATTTATTTATTTATTTTATTTTATTTACGCTCTAATTCGATTTTGCGTATTTTTTATCAGTACGGTACGCAAATGTTATTTAGTAATGCAAAAATGTAAGTATAATTTTAAATAAATAAATTAATAAGACTGGAAATTAAAAAGTCATATGTGCATTATATTATAAACAATGGCAGGGAAAATAATAAATAATCAGAAGCAATTAGTATTTAATGGAGATTTTTGAACTGATGCGCAATATGGCGCGTTGGCGAAAAATTATTAAAATTTACATAACGGTCACCAAGATTTGTGTAAAACTGAAGGCATGATAATTAGAAAGGCTAAACATTACAGTACAATATATTTTCATTGCCTGCAACACTGGCATGTACGTTGCCCCCCTCACTAGATGTGTCTATTCTGAAACGGGTAAACAATATTCATAGACAACATACAGCGAAAGGGTTGTCTACCCCCGTCTGTATTTGGAGTTAGGTACAGGAATGGGAAAGTATAATATTATACAGATCGGTGGTAGTAAGGAAACACAGGAATTTGAAGTGTGAGAGGGAGTCGCCCCCACACGTCGCTATCGGGCCATCATATCTATTCAGTTAATTATTAACACCCCACTTTAATTTTACATTTTCAATGAAACAATTGCCTCCTTGGATAAATACGAGAATAACGCTCGTTCTGTGAAATGTGACTAACTGCTGGCGCCTGGACAACACGCCACTCCGAGCCACTCGTTATTATTGATGTTGTTTTTCTTTATTCATCAACAAATGTTTTGTAAATAGATTTTGAATAGTATTTACGATGATGTCAATTCTAAACAAACATATAACATACTCGTATATGGTTTAACTGATACCAGGTATACCCACGCACTGGCCTTGCCTATGTGGGATTTTTTACATTATATACATTACACGTAGGTTTATGAACATGTAATAAATTAATTTAAGTTGTAGTTTGTACCTTAGGTGTTCCTTAACTGTAATACTGAAATTTCTAGAAGTCTTTCCTATTTAAAAATAGTTGCAATCGTTACAAATTAATTTATATACCCCCGATTTATTTAAAATATTATTATAATTATAATCTTTGTTATTAAAAATACAAAATCATCGCTTTCGAAATATGTGGAAAGCAATGTATGGAAAGCAAAGTGGTGAATACTATTTTTTTTAGTAAATTGGCACCACAAAGTGAATACCAATCATGTGTTCCGATGTATATATAATTAAATATTATAAATACATGTATTTAAAAAAAAAATGTTTATAACCTTTGTACCTTGTTTGTGTGAATGCATGTATCAAAAAAATTAATAAATAAATAAAAAAAACAAACTACATTTTTTCCGATAATTTATGACGTCCAAGCATCATATTAATCGCAAAGTATATTTGAGGCACTTCCCAGAGTGGTAGAACTCCTCTAAGCTCATTTTTATTCGTTCTAAAAACATTTGGAATTTATCGTTAAGTTAACCTAAACCTACGTGTTAGTGACGTGGGGTGTGACAAACTCCAACAAAATATCTCTGATATGGTCTGAATGTTTTGTGTGCGATTTCTTATAAATTTCACCAACATTATGGATGTATTTTTTTTTTCTAAATATTTAAAACTAAAACTAAAAAATTATATCTCCTAATATTTTTAAGGAAAGTTATCAAATATCACATTTAAGTAAAAATTAATGATGGGGTTTCTTAAACCTCACCTCTCCAACGGCATCAGATTTTTTCACCTCACTAATGCCGCGTTAAGACAGTTGGGATAAGGTGGAAAATAATATCAGTATCGACGGGGTGAAAGAGCATAATTAAAAATCGAAGCGTTGCTTGAAATGGCTTTAGCTGTGCTTAGTAACCATATCTGAATAGGTACTTTCCAACCTTCCCTTATTTATCTCCTTCCCCTCTTTACCCCATAAAATTTACAACAACAGCAATACAGGAAGAATGCATATATCACAGTTTTTCGGAAACCTTAAATACGAATACATTTGTGGTTCGCCATAAGTACCGGCGAAAAATAAATACGTTCCTTTAAAAATATTAAATTAATGTAACAATAATAAATCGATCATGAAATTCATTAACTTAATCGAACCAATATCCAATATGTCTCGGAATCTGATGTACAATAAAGTTGGGCGGCCCCTTATCGGCCCCAAATAAGTCAAAGACCCCGATAACCGCGGAGCACTTGTCGACACTCGGAACAATACGTTACCGATAGCCAATCTTTAATTATTTTTAATGAACAACAAAGTTCCTCTCCGGCTATAAACAGTATAAACACTGAAGACTAAAGATTGCCATCCGGATAATCCGTATTTCGAAAAATCCGCATTAGTCACAGTGGAATCAGAAACCGGATTTTCAAAGACGAAATCTGTTTTAAACGGATATGAAATTTAAAAAAAAAGTTATTGCCATTCAATTTCCTATGAAATTATCAAATGTTCGCAAAAATACAAGATTTAGTACAAAGAAGTACGCAATTGTTTTTTGCTAGAAGAATATTAATTGTATTAAAGAAAAATACTAAAATAATAAACATAAGAAAGGAAAAGAAGAAGTATAAGGAATAACATAATACAATGCCCTAGAACTGTGTCTGTATATGTATGTACGTAACAAATTATCATTGTTTACATATTGATTTGATTTACAAATATTACATCTTTTAACTGTTATTGAGTTTCGTCAAAACCACGAGAGAGAAGTTGATTGTGTGCTGTTTTAATTTTAAAAATGTTATATTTGATTGATTTTAAGACATTTTAAATAAATTTGGAATGTATAAATTAATTTGTAACGATTGTAACTTTTTATATAGGAGACTTCAAGAAATGTTAATACTAGAGTTAAGGAGTACCTAAGGTATTCGAAAAATACAAATTATTCTGAATTTGCCAACCATGTTTTGGAAATAAATAATTTTTTTCGCATAAATAAAGGTTTAAAAAAAGATCGTTCGAATACAACTGGTTTACAATTAGGTAAATCAGAAAATTTTTAAATTAGAAAAAGTGTTAATATGTAGTCAATAAAATATTATTAATAATCAAATATATTTTTTTAAACTAATCTCTTAATTTTTTTTCACATTAATACATATACTTAGAATAATAATAATAAAAATAAAATACACATGTATTTTTTTAAATTTGCTTTACATTTTTACTTTACTACTTACCTACTTTCATCACTTATTATTAATTTTTGTTTATGTTTGAAATTTGTCCATTCTTACGTTATTTTTTTTCTATGTTTATTATTTGGCTCTTCTTGTCATTATTTCTCAATATACTGCGTATCCTAATGAGGGAAGCTTCGCTACCAAAACATGTTGATATTTATATATTAAATAGTGGTTTAAACAAATCGTTTCTTATTATTTTTATAATAGTAAGTGTGTTTTTCGGGATGTGGGGAGGTTGGTGAAATCCCACACACGTCCCATACAGATATACATATTGTACATTACATAAGAAGAAAATCAAATTAAAAAAAATTAAAATACAGTACTTTAAAATAATATAAAAGTAATTCAAAAGGAACGTGATGTTAATGTATTATTACACAAATGAAACAAAAAAAGTATAAGTTTTAAAATTAAATAATATAAACAATAATGGCGGGCGTGGTTCTGTGTGAGCTCGGGCCCAGTGCTCACTCAGGAGTGGCGCTTGGCGCTGATAGGCTGCCGTCAATAGATTTAAAAGATACATTTAGTACCAGATAGTTGTAAAATATCGTATTTTATAAGATGACAAGACTATATTCTACTATGTACACTCAACACTGTGTATTTATGTTTAGAGAACAAACCTTGTAAAGGCCTTTTTGGACGTATAATTAAGAAATGAAATGTAAATTACTCGTTATTTTAAACGGTAATTTTTTTCTAACTGTAAATAAATAAATCAGTATGTCTTTTAAACCATGCCGAAATAATTTTTTTTTTCAAAAATTCGGATTTTGAATTTCAAAAAATTTGAAAATCCGGATTTTCTGAAACAGCTCCAGATTTGCAATCTCTATAGCAGACCGCGCGACGCACTGGTCGGCCTGTACGGCCATATGCGTTCCTGGTAGCCTGGTAGCGGCAGACCCGCAGATGGGCGACTGATAGCGTGAGGGACGGTATTGGGTCGCTACCTGGCGCGGACAGAGGGATATTGGCTACTGTATGTTTATCTTCGAGGGGTTATGCAAAGAGAATGCCGTAACTACCGTGAAACTATGACATTTTTAGATTGCTCAGAAAATATACCCTCATAAAGAATCATACCCTAAATCACTGTACCAACCGGATTGGATGTTTTAAATCACATTTTTTGGGTATTTGGTGTAGCTTGACATGCTTAACTTTGCTTTACTTCCTTATTTGGCCACCTGTAGAGTGATATGTATCAATCTGTAATTTGGTTCCACGCGAACGTGTAATGTGTATTTGAAAAAACATCACCCACCCCGAAATTTCTTCATATTTCCAATTTACGAACGCTTTTTTCAAAATTTAAAATATATATATATATATATTTTTGTTTTTGTTTTAAATAGTTTTATTAACTATGTACATTTGTTACTTAATTATATTTATATGCTAATGGTTTAGATACATCCGTGTCATTCACTAGCGTTCTTAAAACTTGAACTTAAAATAAATGCACATAGTGAATAAACACTTCAAAACAATATGCTTAGAAATTGTTACATTGTTAATGCCGAAGAAAGACAAAAAGATGTGAACGCTAGTACAACATACCTAGGCCAATCTTATTTAAAAAATAAATTAAATTAAGTAACAAATAATGTACATAGTGAATAAAACTCTTCAAAATGAAACGTGTAGAAATTGTTAGAGAGTTAATGTCCAAGAAATACGATAATTTTATTATTAAGTTCTGCAAGAATTTTAGTTTTTCATTATTGCGACTTGTTTCGGCGTTCAAAGGCATTTTCAAACTGTTGTTTTCCCACACTGAGACGACTTACTTATATGATTTTATTTACCCACACAAAATTAAAAATTTTAATGGTATTTGAAATGATTAAATAATATTTTTTCTTCCACTAGTGCAGTAGAAATCTGTGTTCTTCGCTTTTAATGATGGCTGGCTTTTCGTAATTGTTTTATAATGCCGTGAAGCTATTAAGACAATGAATTTAAATGTGTCTCTTAAGTACCCGAATTATTTTGAAGAAATGTAATTTTTTTTTATGATAACACCAAGAAGTGGTGAATAGATAATTTCTCTAATATTATTTATTGACATTAATTACGATCATTAGTTCTTTGGTTTATTTCTAGCTGTTCCAGCAAATTTAATCTACAAACCTTTCTTTATATATGTAAGGATTTAGGCTCATTGTTGTCAAGCGGAACGTGATTATTAACTAAGAGATGTTCTGCGAATTTCGAGAAAGACTTTTTATTAAAAGCCGTTGTTTTAAAGTGGCTTTGAACACCGAAACAGCTATCACAATAATACAAAAAACTAAAATATTTTCGGAACTCAATAATAACATTATTAAATTTTATTTCGTGAAATTTTTTATGAATTAAACCCAATAACAATTAATAATAATATTTGGATGATTTGTAAAGTGCTGTTTTTTTTTTTAAATATCATCTCAGGGGTGCTGAATTAATACGAATGCATAATTTGATTTATTAAAATCACTAACAATGTGGTATTAAGAGGATGATGGAATCGACGGCCTAAACATTCCCGACAGAAAAGTCGTTTGAGAGTTTTTCTGCTTCATTCGTACCTACACATTTTATGCTTCTTAGTATAGATATCCCTTCCAGAATCACTGACTATTCGAATACTTTCGATTATTTGTAGGAATTTAACTACCATAACCGTATTGAATAGAATGTGGTAGCGATGTCCAAATTAACATTTATCTTCGTTCGCGATCCCTGTCCCTCGCGCCTCGTTTGCGCACCTCTGGAGATCGGAAAACTGATTTAGCTACAGGAGGAGAGATGTGGCGCCATGAGCCTCCTGTTAACTTGGAGGTGCTTTGTCAATAAAATATTTCATTTTAATAGTAAATTTATCATGTAGCACCGTTTAAGTGAAAAATCACCTGATCTGTAATTAGATAAATTATTGAGCGAAATTGGCTGAGTTGGAATCGCTTCTGGTTTCCATCCAGAGGTCATGAGTTCAATTCCTCCGCTGGCTAAGTCCTCCATCATGACACAAGCAATATATTATGCTTACTGTGATGGTAGTACGAGATGTTTTAATAATTTCAGGTTATTCGTAACCCGGGAATGTTTGCCTTTCTTTTTAAATATAAATATAAAAAATAAAGAAATGTAAAACTGATAATATTTTCCTGAGGTTGTCAATTTTAAATTCAGTACTTTAAAGATAAAACGCGTTACTTGAGCTGTAACGTAATTTATGATTAATTACTATAACACTAATCAACTCATTTCCTTGATTTTCAAACCTGAAAAGAGAAATTCTAGTAATAAAACTTCTAACTAAACGATATAAACATTTTTCTGTGGACAAGTTTTTAAAAAAAAATTTATGTGAGAACCGCAAAACTGTCCCAACTTCTCCCAACCGTCTGGAGCCAGTAAGATTATGGCATCCCAACTGGGGAATGTTGTGAGGCTGAAGGTAATGGGGAGGGGAAGGAGAAGGAGAAGGAGAAGGAGAAGGAGAAGGAGAAGGAGAAGGAGAAGGAGAAGGAGAAGGAGAAGGAGAAGGAGAAGGAGAAGAGGAAGGTGGGAAAAAACATGGTTAGTCAGATTTGGTCACCAAACACGGCTAAAAGCCATTTCAATTAACTTTTCAATCATGAATGGTGGTCTTTCACCAGGGCGATACTGAGAGTATTTTCCATTCTTATGTGATACAATTTACGACTAATTCGCTATATGTATCTTTAAATAGTAATATTTTAGAATTTGATTGTATGATGTACAGACTACTCACAATAACTGGATCTTCCGGTTTTAGAACGATAATAATTATAAGATATTTTAAATTTTTAATATCATAAAAATATATTTTTAGAGTTTGATAACACTATGAATAAATATACATGTAAAGTTTCATTCTGTACGAAATAGGCTCTCTTTCTTGATAGGTATATATTTCTATTTTTTTTCAATCTACAAGGTACCATCTCAAAATACTAAGCCAAGTTGTATTCTTGTAATAGTATTTATTATTGCAAAGAATTTTATCTTATTTTTCTCATTTATAAGGAAAAGATAGTCATAAGAAAATTATTGAATAAATATTTTATAGATTGGCTATAAACTTTTTACAATAAGTCTTCTGACTGTTATTTGCCTTGCATCCCTGTCCGTGCGTTACTGTCTCCAGCCCTCGGATTAATTGGGTTGCTCTCCTGACCCGAGCAGCGTACAGTGGTTTTGCAGTGGACGTGCAGTGGACTTGCAGTGAACGTTCAGTGGTCGTTCAGTGGGATGCTTTGGGCTCGAGGTGTTACGAATGATAATTATTATTCCCTGGCCTTAGTTTGTCCCACCACGCTTCGTGTCGCGTCGGCTTTATCTCCACTGCTTCCCAACTCCCGCCGCACTGAAACTACAGCTGCTGGGAGAGTGGAGCTTCCGTTTCTCTTAATCGGATGTAACGGAGCCGTGAAATAAGCGGGAATAAAACAATACTCGGTAGGTATGTAAGGTGCAGTTTTTTCTTGAATTTCGTCCCGTTTGAATAGATTTTTTTTTTAAATTCATATTTATGTCAGTAGTATCTTATTTATTGTGGTAACTACCAATATTTCGACCAAAAAACCAGCCCGGGATGAAGCGCGGTACGGGAAAAGAGTACGGCGTGGCAAGGCACCAATAAACGCTTGCGAAATACTAGTAAATGGAAAATGCAACTTATTAATTGTTTTTGTGTTTAATTCGTAGAACTCCATTTATTTATTTTTTTAATTTACATTAAATAAAAAAAAATAAAAAAAAATGCAACCGCTCAACTTTTTTTGCTTGCGGTATAGCTATAGTCATGATATGTATTCATAATCTGATATGTATACATGACTGATCTGCCCATCCTTATGTATGGATGGGCAGATCAGTCTGTCCCGGTACGCAGTTGATCCGCATTATTTTTTTAATTTTATTTTTATTTTACGGATTCTTTCGTAATCCTCTAACTAGCTGGGGCTTATAGCAATACCCCTCATTTTACTATCTAACTAGTACTGCGGCACTTTGGCCTTATTACTATCACCATCTGATGGTTGTATTTACTTGACTGAGTTTAATTTTACATTTCATGAGTTTTTAAGGGACTTAACTGGATAAAAAACCCTAAACAAGGAAAAGGAGAAAAGGCAAACATTCTGTTCTGAACTATTTACTTTCGTTCGATTATTTACTTTACTGATATTAAATATTTCATTTGTAGGCTGCGTTCTCAGGAATCTGTTGCCCTAGTCCTGTGGAAAAAAGCATTTTCCACCATAAGTACTTTCCAAGTAGTGACTTTTCGTGGAGGTGTCATGTCTTAATGCTTTCACTCATTATTAGGGCGTTACATATCTCCCGATTCTACTTCTCCTCCATGAGCCTTCTGGTGTCCAGCTTTGGAAGCCTGTAGTTCTCTATAAATGTATTACAATCTTCAACGTGAATTATGGAAACAATTGAAAAAAAAAAATCAAATTTAATAATATTATTATAAAGTTCTGTATTTAAGTTTTTTTATTATTATGAAAGCTGTTCTGGCATTTAAAGCCTATTTAAAACGATTGAAATCTGTTTTCCCCGATTTTAATTATCGCACGTTTTTCTTAATTGTTTTATAATGACGTGAATGCTATTACGACAATGAATTTTAATATGTTTTGTAAATAACTGATTTACTGTTTAGATTTCCTGAAAATCCTTCATATATTATTTATTAAGGTTATATTGGGATCATTAATTTTTATATTATTTTTTGAATACCTACATTCTGTTAGTAACAAATTTCTTACTAAAGTGTTAAACCTGTATTTATAAAATACCGACCTAAAGTAGAAGTCTGCATAAAATTAACAGTAATTCTGAAATAGGCTCGTTCATTAAAATATATTATCAAAATTTGTAAACCATCGATATTGTCCACAACAAATAAATGTCAACGATTCCATCAATTTTCATAAATATTTTCATCAAGGTTCTAAAGAGTTTATAAAGTCCGTAATTCAATACGATCTTAATTACTAGTTAAGCCTGAGGGTTCACTGGGGTTGTTTGAAATATAAATCCCATCGGAGATATCGCATCAACCCTTTCCTACCTGTTGGCAATGCGAGCTTTGCGGTGAAACTTTAATATAAGCTCTACTTACACGCGTTTGAGCTTTGGAAGGGTTAAAGGGAAATGCTTAATTTTATTACTTTTCATTTATTGACAAGGGGAAAATTGATTAATCTAAATTACAGCCAGGTTTGTAGCTGCACTTTAAAAATACATCTTAAATGAAAAGAAACAGACTCAATGAACTGGTCATTCACGCTAAATTGTTTTAATTTATATAAATGATAGTCCGTATAAGTAAAGTAAATTACTATGTCCTCCCGGGACGTCCTCGAATTCTTAATTCAACCACTTTCACGTCCACGTTTTTACGGTCCATTCACCATACCTGCCAAAACCATCCCTTTATAAAAATACGTGTTGGATAGCACCAACTTCCCCTCATTTTCAAATAAATAATTTATTAATACTGTTATTGTAAATCTTGATAATTACGTTTACTTCAGGGTTGCCTTATCTTCCGTAATTCAATCAAACATGATTGTACACCACATACGTCTCAGATATATCAAATCTATTATAATGGGGTCCAGTTTTAAATCACCCATTTGTAAAGCTTGACAACATTTTTAACTAATATTTGGACTACCTACCGATTTCCCCGTTTTATAAACGTTCGTCAGATTACCGGTCGCTTGACAGTTGTCAGTTGTTGCCCGACGATCGCTTATTTGAAACCTTGCACTATTTTAATTAAAAATGACAATAGATAATTTGCATTTGTTCAATGGATTTCTCATCGAGCAGTGAAAGAAAGTAATGACTAGTGAGTGGTAATCTTACAAGACAAAAAATAAGGTTACGAACGGATAACGGCCCGTTAACGAAACGGTTCATTATGTAACAGATATTTTGTAGTACATAAAATTGGTCTTCTTGTACTCTCTTCCTAGTTATGCCAGTTCGAATTTTTAGGTTGACTTATGCTCCATTGTAATAATATTTTAAGTATGTAATTGAATTGTAAGATTTGTCGCTTGAACCAAACAAGTTTACGAAAATGACATCCAAAACGATGGAATGTCTTCTGATAATATAAGTAACCCAATACTTACCCAGTTCACGAGGCCGCCACCGCATTACGCGGCCCCCACTCGGTCTAGTGATGCGAGAATTTGAAAAAATAATTAATCGCGGCATAAAAATAACAATATTTTCTCTTTGGCAACACTATCTCGTGAATACCTCTGGCGCGCTGGCCGTGCGGACACTTCTGTGCGGGAGGATATACCTGCCGCGATGTCGGCGAGACAATAGAATTTTAGGAATCAACGTATTTGGGAATTATGTGTTGATGGATTACTATAAGATGAGTGTATTTATGTTTTATATAACGCATTAATCAAAGGAGCGTGTGTTAGGAACTGTGATTATTGAGGCGATTCACCAATCGTTAACGGGAGTTGATTTATTTGTATAACAGCTATAAAAGCTTATGATTAAATTTACATAAAATTACATGAGATAACAAGTAATTTGAATTGAATACAAAACAAAGGTAGATAATGCTGTTAGAGAAAACCGGCAACTATAATGGAAAAGCAGATGTCACTACTGTCGCCAAGCTTCACGTATTTGACGGCTGTTGAAATAGTAAATCATAGTAGCCATTTTAGCAGGTAGCTATAGAATAATGAAAGCACCCGTTGCACACTGCCCCCGCGGAGCAGTCGCTGCAGTCCTGGATAAGAAGGAGACCAATCGGTAGTGATCACCCCAACGGTTAAGTAGAAACGTTGCCAAATTAGAAGCTAATTCAGGATGGCTCATCATTTTATTGATGACTGATAAAACGAGTTATTTTTATTGGTTATTGACGACCTCCGTGGTCGAGTGGCTAAGATCCCCGACTACGAGTCCGGAAGACTTGGATTCCCGGCACGCACAAGTAAATTTAGTTTAATTAATGCATTTCGCATTTAATTAAAATAAAATTACATATAGTATACTCGCGGTAGGTTTCAGAGTGATAGATATTCTTAGTTTCGCCTTGGTGAAAGAACACAATGCAGAATCTAAACTTTGCTTGAAATAGTTTTAGCCGTATTGAGTGAGCATGAGCAAGGTACTCCCCAACCTTCCTATTCTCCACTACTTTCAGACCCACTGGCTCCAAACAGTCTGGAGTGGTTGATACTATTATGCGGTATTTACACGAAAAAGGAAATCGTCATTCCCCTAAAGGGCGTAAGTACATAAATATATTAAATAATTTCTTGGTTTTTAATATACTTATTCGTCATAAAATATCACATTCAATGTAAGAGAATTAACTTTTTAAATCTCCACGTTTAAAGCAATGCGTGTAAATCTAGCGTAGCTCAACCGTTAAATCTGCCATGAATTTATTGGCACTCAGTGTGCAGGTACCTCGTTCGATGGTGGAATAGCGTTTCAATTCCCTGTCAAACGGCGAACGATGTCGTCTCCAGTCTTTACTGTCAACAAGTAGTGCAGGGTGTTGACGACAAATCGAAAAAACTTGAATGTCAGCAGTTGAAAGTAACCGTTGAAAATAACGCCAATGTTGAAAAATAATTAAAACGATTCTAATAATATTTGGGAATCCTGACGCTAGGGTTGACTGTTGGGATGAATAATTTAATTTAATTGCCACCGGCAGAATCGCTTCACTCTAGGCGCTACGTTACGGCTGTATCAGATACGTAAAACTTCGAAGGAAGGTATATAAACAAAGAACTATTCGAAATTAAGCATAATAATTTTCACAAAGCGTAAACTGCTGCACCTTTAAAAAAATGTTTGCTGCCAAGATTGCTAAAACAATGAATAGTCATAAACAGCGTTCCTCTGAATCAAATTATTTCCATATATAGTTCGACTGATGTTATCAATTATTTAAATTATATTTTAATTTAATAATAATGTACAGTTAATAACTAAAAAACAAAAAATAAAACCCTTAAGTAAATTGGGGTTCTTCAAATTAAACTTGAATACAATAAATTATTATCAATTATATCCAACTGTTGACGCAGATTTTCGATTATAACGTTGGGCGTTGTCGGCATTTAGCTGTTATTTTCAACGGTTAGTTATATTTTGATACAGTACTGCTGTCAACGTACAGACCGATTGATTCGAGTTGTAGCGGCTATACTGGCTGTAACTGGAGGCTAATAGTGTAATGCTGAGCGGCACGGCATGACGGGAGGCAATAGGCGAGATGGAGGATTAGAGAGGAAACGCGATGGCAATGATTCGGGAAATGCTTCCGGACACGTGCGGGAAAACTGGGACAAGCCTCTTTACTGCTTTGTTGTTTTCATGCAGTGTATCTGCAAGTTATTTTACGAAGAATTATCTACGATAGCGAAGTTGTTAAAGGATTCTTCAATTGTAAAATGATGCCAAGGTAATATAACCTAATTATGAATTATAAACGGTCTATTATTTAAGGCTCTCGACTACGAATCCGAAGGTCGCGGGTTCAAATCCCGGCGTGCACAAGTAAATTTTATTTAATTAATTTGTGCTGTTTCACAATCAATTCATTTAAAAATAATATATAGTATATTTCCGCACGTTCCAGAGTCGAAGATACTCTCAGTATCGCCCTGGTGAAAGACATCTGTTCAGAATTGAAACGTTGCTTGAAATGGTATTTAGCCGTGTTTGGTGACCAGATCTGCTGAATACCCAGATTGGGGATGCCATAATCTCACCGGGTCCAGACGGTTGGGAGCAGTTGGGACTCTTGCGCGATATTCATAAAAAAAATTAATAAGTAAACCGCAGAAAATCTTTTTTACATTCCTTCCTGATACTCAACCGACTACATTTACTAACAAGCTTAAAAACCTTTGTGTTTCATAAAAATACCTATACAAGCTGCGTTGCAGAATTAAATTAACATCCGCAAAGGAAATAATACATATTTTATGCAAAAATGTGTAGTCACAAGATTTACAAGACACAAGAGTACTTGAAGGTCATGCTACATAACTCCTCTACCTACTTTATGACCTGCATTATCAGTAGGTACGCCATATAATAAAATGAAAACTTTTCTTTAATAAGAACATCTTTATGTTCGCAATGCATCAAATAGGCGTAAACGGTGTTTTCTTTGTTATATTTATATGTTTTAAAATACTTTAAAGGTTGATTAACTAATCTATCTACCTATTAGTACGTAATTGTTACGATTAATAATCCTTTTTTATAGTGATTTCATAAAGGAAATTATAGATGACTGTAATTTATTGTATTAAAGTTCAGTTTGAAGAACTCAGGTTAAAATTTTAAAACTGTTATAAGATTTTTATTTTCAATAATAATTATTATTTCTTCGAAAGATGAGTAATTATTTTGTGGCGTCATTATTAATATAATTAATAAAAAGAACATTGTTTACACCATTGTTTTTAATATATAAAAAATGCTGTTTATCTTAATGAAGGAAGCTCGGAAACATATAGATATTTGTATACTAAGAACAGTGGTGTTAACAAAATTCTTTTTATTAATTACATAAGAATAATAAGTATTATTTATTAATTAATTAAAATATATATTTAGAACTAGCTGATGTGTACCCAGCCTTGGTTGAGATTTTTTTTTTTTAATAAAGTTATTAAGTTGTGAATTCATGCCTGTCGTTTGGGTGCCATAATTGATTTGAAAGCAAAAAGAAACGCCTCGTGACGATTATTACTATCTCTAAAGAAAGAAATATTCATTTGAAAAATTTATTTTATTCCAAACATTTAACTTTTAAAATATATCTAAATAATAAAGTTCATAAGTAGTTACGTACTTGTGTTTTCCACTTTGAAAATATCCTACCCATATAAACCTTCGTCTTGTGAATATTTAATCTTTGCTAGAATGGTATATCTATGGGCTAACCTTCATACAACATGGCGGGTTCAAAGTTTTCATATTAATTTTAAAACATTATAGCAACTGTTTTACATATTGGATTTCATTCAAATTACACTCTTTAAACCTTCCCATCACTAATAAGAATAAATTGTGATATTTTCAGCGAAATCTGTCCAGTAATTTTCGAGCAAATCGAGGACAGAGAGACAGACAGACATGTAAAATATTACTTTTTTGTTTTTAAATTCCATAATATGGTGTGAAAAATGCGAAAATTCGCAGTTATTTAACCGTATTTTGAGAATTTCGCTTGAAAATGGCAAAATTCGTGTTATCGCGAACGCGAAATTTTTAGGTCTCCAGTAATTATTAATGAAAACGGTTTGTTGTGCCTCTGAAGCATGCTGCATCACTGCTCGCTGAAGCGCGCACGAATCTCTATTTAATAACGTTTAATTAGCAAATAGCAGCTAACTAGCTCGAGCATTTCCCCTGCATCCATCACATTACAGGTGATCTGCAGCCTGCACCAGGTATGCCGTTAGATGAATTATGATGCCAACAGTTTTTTGTAATTAAAAAGTATTCGGATGGCTGTTCATTGTTTATTTTTAGTATTTCTTAAGAATGTTTCATCGCAAAGTATTAAATGGAAATAACATCTCAACAATTAACAAAGATTGATTGATACAAGTTTTCATTTCATGAATTCCATATGTTCGAGGTTTTGGCTTCTGACGTGATTTTTATTTTTTATATTTATCGTCAAATAATACATGTGTATAGTAGTTAAATATGTTCTTACATATACACATAACATAATAGAAATAAAAAATATTAGCAGATAAAGTAACACACTGCATTTACTTTACAAATTACAAAAAAATTATATTTACACTTCACATTTCAAATGTTCAAAATATTTAAATTATCAGAAATAAAAATATAATTTTAAGTATCTAGTTCCTTTGTTGGCTAAAACTCCTATGTTAAATTGTTCGGTAATTTTTTAAATAATTTTATAATACCAATAAAATTGAGATATGAAAATATGAAATGGTAAAATAAGCACCACCATTCTGAAATGCTACTTTACTCGAAATGGCTTTAGACATATTTGAAGACCATACCTAAATATCCAGTTACTTCCCCACATGCATTTGACTTATCTTCTTCCTCTCTCCACTAATTTCAGTTTCACAACATACACAATAGTCTCACTTGCTTCAGACGGGTGGAACTCTTGTGCAGGTATTCACATAAAAAAGAGCGACGTATATTTATGAGAGTAAGGTTAGAGCTATTTTCTGTCAGCCTTCTAATACCCTTGCCCACCCCCGACATCCCTTCTGTGGTAAAATAGGTGAGCTACTGGTACCTACCGTACGATTTCCGCTTTGTCGGATTAAATTATAAATATACAAGTCAGAGGCTAAGTGCATTCTGTGATCAATCGATCATAATATTAATCAACCCCCATTTCACAGGGGGTGAAACACCTAGCCATCCTGAAAACTTTATTGAAAATTAAATATACGAAACGCCAGTTGGACCAGCAGCGAGCTTTCCGAGCTTTCTACGTGGAATAAATCATATTGTTTCGGTGGCATGTTTATGTTTTTCAATAAATCGTTTCGCTGCCCGCCGTACCCGAAAGCCGAAAGCAGCAAGTTGAAAGTTTGCCCCCTCCGTGAGCAGAGGTATTCTGTCACAACTGGTGATAACGCCAAGTGACTTATTATACGATTAAATAAGACGTATCTTATTATTCCAATAATTCTGACTATTTTTTATAATGGAATAACTTTTACAAAATACGACATGATTGATCGCTTTCATGATTTAACAACTTTCACATTTCTCCGAGTTATGTTGCGAATTTCCATAAAATTATTTTTCTTAAGTCTTTTAATGTTTTTATACTGTATTTAGTAAAACCATAAAAGCTAAATGCTTTGCATAAATTAACGTTCGGTCATCACGAGCATGTTTTGTGCAACGTTTTAGTTTTTATTATTTTTAGACTGATGTTTGAATTCCTCTTTTTTACAGTAGAGGATCTCGGCGAATAACAAAGGCATGCTTGTAAAATAAAAGAATATTTGATTGAGTTGTAAAATAAAGTTAACTACTTGGGAATAAATTATGTTCATTGAACACGATAACAATTTGTGACATACAGGTACCTGTATACTTGATGAATCTACGTGACTATTATTCGGGAATCAAACCTATATTTCGAACAAATCATATTTTTAAAATCTCAACCAAAACTTACCTCAGTACAAGAGGGCAGCGCGTAAATTACATTGTTCTTAAAAACACCTATTTTAATGCAGTTTTTTAAATATTTGTAGGTATATTGTGTTTGGGAGCAGAGAGGCGGCCCCCCAAGTTGGCGCCAGTGTTGTGTTGGGAATGACAATTCGCGGAACTTTTACAAGGAGATAGGTGCCTTTTAACAAGCGGCTAGAAGTAATTAGTAATTCCGTTACGTAACAATATCGAATTTCTAAAAATTATTTTTCTCATTTTAACCCTTCACTACCCGATTTTACTTTTTGAATGCATTTTTTCTATGGATTGGGGAAAAATAATGAAAGTATTTTTTAACGCTTTATTACAATTTTTTTTATAAATTGTGTTACATCGAGAAAAATGTTTAAAAAACAATAATGAAGTGTCCTTATGGTTTACGAATGCAATGCGATAATTTTTTATACTAATAAATGTATATACATACCTTCCGAAATTACTAATTAAACACCAGCTCACCCACACTTTTGAAAGATTGCGTGACAACTTACCTTTATTTCAAATATTGTTTGACAAGTTTCCACTGGTGTCCGTTTATGTAAATAAATAATATAGATTATTTTTTTTAAAGAAATACAAATATTCCTTGTTTACGAATGACCTGACAATATGTAAAAATCTCCTACTACCATCACAGTAAGCGGAAGATATTACTTGTGTCGTGATGGAGGCCTTAGCCAGCCGAGGAATTGTACTCACGACGCCTGGGTGAGATCCAGACGCGATGCTCAGCCACTGATCCGGATGATATTATACAGTGGCTAGAATTTATCAAAAGGTATTTATACACTTTTGGTAGTATTTATAATATTTAGCAAATCATCTACAATCATGGGCAGTAAGAGGTTAAAGGTAACTTACTTGTTGGTAAAGAGTTTATTTGGTGTTTTTGGTTCGGTTATCTGAATTCTTCAAACTACCATCCAATCCTCATTTCCATACATGTACCTTTCTCTTAAACCTTTGCTATCTTTAACTGGTGGTTTCGTGTAGTATAGGCCGATGAGATCTTAATTAGGAATGAATATGCAATGGATAGCTGTTAAGTGGTATGAACAGAATGAATAGCTCGATTATAATCAGGATGGGGAAAAAATGTTTTGTTCCATATCATTATCATCGTCTAATCAATTATTGGCAATAAAGCACAACACAGAGCAATAATAGGTGTTCGGTGATGCGTAATATTAAACGTTAGAGTGATGCCCAGCGCCATCGCGCTGCAATTTTCAGTGTGATTTTTGTCGTCCTCGGTAGAGCACGTGTTCAATTTGAGCGTGGTATATTGCGGTTTGCGCGTGTCTTGATAACTGTATTTATTGTTTATCATGTTAAAATAAATACTTCCTAAAGTGAATCGATATTTTTCACCATGTCGGAATTTATTTCTATTGCGGATTATCGTAATGTATCATATGACAGCGGCACTACGGACGACGAGACCTTTGTTCCCATAAATTAATGTGTGCAGCAAAGCAAATGAGATATGGCGATCCAATCTCATATGAGCTCGCTGTAAAAAGGGACTACATGGACCACGGGAAAACACAATTGTGAAGTGAAATAATCTTAAATTTTTGTATTTTTAATATTTTTTGTCATTATAAATGTGTAATTTTTTTTCGTTAGAACTACAATATTTGTAAAATTTCATTATTTTCTTGTATAATTTCAAAAAAAGTCATTTAAACTGATCGATATTTGTCCATGTTATTGCATTTTTATTGAATACCATTTTTTATTTATTTAAAAACACAGAATATCTGTAGCAATTTATATACATACTTGCAAAATAAGCATATCACTAAAACGGTTAAGGCTTTAAAGTATGTTAAAGAGAAGTTTCATAGAAAAATTATTAATTCATTAGTTTATACTACAGGATTATTCAAAATGATGGACTCTATTTCGCACCGCTATTTTTCGCGAATTTATACGTTATGTGTGAATTATCCACACCTCTGTGATATATTGCCCTGAATTACTTGACCAAATTTAATTGAGAGTGCCCAACAGACAAACCAGACAAAATAACACACTAAGCCTACCACAATGCAACACTAACTCAAAACAAAACACATTGTACACCGCGCTTCACATATTTTTAATACTTCTTACAGTGAGTTCAACTTATTCAACTCGGCCCCTCATAATTTCAAAACTAAAATCAATAAGTAACATTCACACAATGCATATTACTCTATAGAGACTAGATCCTTTCCCCTCCCCTCCCTCCCATCATCCTAACCTCATATGCTAACTTTGTAACTTTTCTTTTTTAATTGCATAATTTAAATACTTAAGTGAAAACCTATTGTTAGCTTATTTTTTACATATATTTAGATCGCTCATAGTTGCGTAAACGATCGCTAGAATGCTCGCGCCGCCAAGCAGCCATTTCAGTCGGTCACATTACTTAAATTCTCATGGAAACTCCATTAACGATGGTCTTAAATCGGGTTAACAGTGGAAAAGTTATGAAAAAGGTGCAAAAGTTTTTTTTTATTATTATTTGTGTCATTTTTATAACGACCTGTTCCATTTAAGGATGATATTATTCGGACTAGCCTGGGTTAGGTTACGTACTCGTATTTTGATCATTCTTGTTTAAAGAGCATTAATAAATAGTATTGCCATCACTGCTTCAGCCGCTACATATGCCTCATGTGCCCTGGTACTTGACAGGTATAAGGTATGTGTGTAGGTACTGACTGGTTGCGCTTGGTTTGGTTATTTAACAGAGTAAGAAGGTGAAATATCTGTGGCGCTGGAGGAAAATTTTAATGATGTCAATTTACTGTCAAATGAGCATGTTTTATTATTGATTTTTCCATTTGGTAACCATTTAGATAATTTAAAAAAAAATTGTTTGATTAGAAACATGAAAACTATGAAAAGAGACTGACACTCCTATAATTATAAATGCCTACAAAGATTTACTCCAAATTCCTGTAATTTATACTACTTTTGGGCAGCGGAATTTTAGGTACTTTGCGATGAGGATTTACAACATTCTTCCGGTTAGCAAAAAAAAAATCTAATTCACAAAAAATACTCAAACAAAATAAAAAAAAATGGATTAAAAGTAATGATAGGACATTTACCGGTGCACTCACCCAAATTCGAAATTACCGATTCAACGACTTACGAAAGTGTATATTCATTGGCATTTTAAAATTATAAAATAATTTGCAAAATTACTGCCTCTACACAGGCTAGCCTAGTGAGGCGGGTTATGTGATACTTCAACTATAACTGTTATTATATTAATTTCTATTTTACTTTATAAACCACTGTACACTTACATTATTATATTATACATGTCTTTTGGCTATAGTTAAATATAATTACAATAAAGATATTATTATTATTATATATATACAATCTCTAATAAATGTGTTTACAACATATGTGGTGAAAGCAATAAAGTTTACGGATTAATTAATTACAGATAACGATGTTTATTTACCCATCTCACTTAAACCAGGTGCGTGCAAAAACACGATAGTGCAATAACGATATTATTTGTTTGCACGATGGCCAAAAAAACGAAGATGTTAAAACACTGTCACAAAAAAGGGTTAAAAGATTTCCCTTGTTTTAAATTTAATTTTATTTATGAAGATATAAAAAAAAATCATCAGCTATGACTTTTTGTACTGAGATTTTAAATGTGTTTATGGATTTTGAGAAAATGTCAATGTTCTGATGTTTACTTATTTCATTGTTCAATCTGCACGTTTTTGGTATAAAATTATCATATCCCGTATTATTCAGGTGCATGCATGTCTGTCCAGAACAAATCTTTTTTTTTGGACATCTGGGTCTAACGTTTAGTGTGATCTTACTAACGTGAAGTTACTATCAACTAGATTATTAAAGCCTTCCTCAAACATAGTCAAATCAAATAATATTCTTCTTTTTTGAAGGCTCTCAAATTCGAAATAGTTAAGTTTCTGCTGATAGCCTTTTAGTAGATCGACCCCTTGAAATAACAAGGTTCCATCTGACACAACAATGTGATGCGATAATGTGCTCTATAGAAGGTAACTTTAAGACTCATTATCGCATAATATTGCTGTGTCAGATGGAACCTTGTTATTCCAAGGGGTCGAGATGGTGAACTCCCGATTAATATGACAAGATACGTAAGAATTTCTTCTGAACGGATTCAATTCTATTTATGTGTCGTGTGATGTGGAGGTCAAACAATTGATCCATATTCCAGGACGCTACGAACCAGTGAATTGTAAAGAATCATGAGGCTAACTGGTTTTTTAAAAAGCTTAATGGCTCGAGCAATAAACCTAAACGTCTTGTTCGCCTTAGGTTTTTTCTATATGTTAGTTGAAAGTTAACTTACTGTAAAAGTGGATTCCGAGGTCTTTGATTAATGCAGTTTTTTTTCTAATCTTGTATCCTGTATACTATACGAGTACGTTATTATTACAAAGGTGCAATTTCATTATATGTCTATAAACACAAAACATTAAATATGGTTCGAAATTTCAAAACAAAATTCTTGTCTAGTATTTTGATAATATAGATGTTTTAACGTTCCATCGCTCACGATGTTGCTAGATTACCTAGAAATTACTCTGAGAGAAAAGGCTAATTTATTTGCATGACGCCAAAGCTCACCCCGTCGAGATCCGTTCATGCTTAAACGTCAAACCGCCGCGCGGAGCGTCAACATATTCTCACGGAGGCAACTCTGTCTGTTTGACGCGACGCGCAGTGCAGTGCCGCTTAGTGCAGTTTAACCTTAACACACCCGGTTTTCTGTTTTACAGCTAAGATTTCGTTATTTATATGGTCGCTGAGTATTAGGAAAAGAAAACACAATTTTTTAAAAATATTGTTTAAGGGGGAGAAGGACGTAGTAGAGGGATTATTTATTAATTTGAAGAAATGATAATATTATAATGTAATAAATCATAAAATATTTTTTAAATTTACTTATTTTTCTGACCGTCTACAAAAGCATAAAAAGGTACATGCGATCTCCCACGAGTGTATTTGTTAGGAACGTACAAATTAACCTCTTTCAACGTGGTGGCTTACTTATGCCTCCGGAGATTAACTTTAACAAAATGTTAAACTAAAAATATTTTTCGGCTGGCTTATAAAATTTTTAAATCAAGAATTCCTGTGAAGAACAAGGATGGACATAGATCTCAGTGGCAGGCCCAGAATGACACATAGTTTCTAATTTCGGTGATTTGTCTGATTTGGCCGATAGAATAATAATCCCTTGTGGGTTTGTATGAATTGACCCCCCGCTGCAGGGCTGGCTGCCTTACTGAATATTGTAACCTTATTAGATGTTGTCGGTTCCGATAGTATATGTATTTATGCATTCTGTGTTTATGTCCGGTCAGTGGGTGAGTTGGCATCGCGTTTGGGTCTCAGCCAGGCGTCGTGAGTTCAATTTCTCGGCTGGCTAAGTCCTCCATTTACGACACAAGCAACATCTTCCGCTAACTGTGATCGGAGGAGATGACGGTAGGAAATTTTCAAATATTGTCAGGTTATTCGTAAGCAGGGATATTTGTCTTTCTTTTAAAAATTTTAATTAATTAATTTTAATTAATAATTAATTTAATTAATATGCTTTTATTATAAATACATGTGATGTAATATGCAATCTCTAAATGCATTAGTCTACGAGCACTTACGACACCTATGAAATACAATACTTACTTAAAAAAAAAACACAACAAAATATCTGAAAATCAATCAAACTAAAATCAACACACACACACACACACATACACACATATATCTATAAAATTGTATCGTTATGCTATACAATAAATTTCCTGTGCCAAATTGTACTGTCATGTATTATGTTATTTTTATTATAACTTCTTATTCAAAACTTATCTCCATGTATCCTCTTTTTTTCCGTTATGTAAACCACCAACCCCGTAACATTATCATGCTAACATTTTTCAATCATTTTCTTTTCAGGAAACATTATTATGTAAACATGTAAGAACTAGAACTGACGAAATCTTAACATTATTGTCAATAAAACAATACTGATTTACATTTATAAATACAAAAAAAAAAACAAGAAATAACAACAAACACACATATTAGAAACACTAGATCTCAACGTCAAAAACACATTCAACAAGCAATCACAAACACAACATTTGGACAAAAAATCTTCTTATACTATGGTACTAAACTCTATGTCAAAATCCCACTCTCCTTCAAAAATCACAACAGCAATAATTAATTAAAACATTAAATAAAACGCTGGATACGTTACATAGAAAAATCTGAAATAGAAAATATATTTACTCACTCAACTGCAATTAAAACACCTCACCTTAGAATTAGCATATTTTTTTAGCAATCACATAAATTTAATATAATTAAATTTCATGTTTTTTATAGATAATTTGAATTAAAATGTATTCAAATTCGATAATAATAATATGAATGTTCTATAAACGTTCTGTTTGTGTCTCAAAGTAAATAAATAAGTAAGATAGCAACCAGTGAATGGACTAAAGTTCATTAAACCTGCCTTTAAAAGTGAATTTAGTAGCGAATATGAAAGCAGCAGATAGCAGATCCATAAAGCACCCTTTGATAGCGCGAGGGGGACTAATGGGCAATGGCAGCATTTCCATATTAGAGATATCACCACCACGCCTTCGCCAGCTGCCACGGGTCAGATGCGGTGTCGGTATTCTCCCCCTCCCCGTACTTATTCTTTTACCTTTGCTTTGAATTTTAGTTACCTTTGGTAGATATTACCGCGGAACTTTTAGGGATTTATAGTATGATGCTCATATTATAGCGTTTAGGTATATCATAAAGTAACGGTCGTTCTTCCTAACCTTTCGAATGATCAATCTGAGGCAACGATCAGCCAAGTGTTTTGTTGAGTATTCACTCTGTTTGACTGTTTCCAAGCACGTGTTATCCTAAATTGTCTATGGAAGTGCCCGACCACTTTCGTAGACTATAAAATAGTGCCAGCCCACTTTCATAGACGTACATTTGACGTTTCTATTTCATGAAAAAAAAGACAAAACCTAGGATATAATAAGTAAAATAAGTTAGGTTCTCTTCAGTTTTATTTAAAACATACAAAACATGTTTTGACATTTGAAAATGAAAATAAATCCTTGTCATTTAATATTTGAATCCCTGTAAATAGATCGTGAATAAATAAGGAAGTTAGACATTTTTGTTCATCATGTGACACTTTTTTATAACTAGGCCTCTGTTGAGCGGAACTTAATCCACAAAAATCAATATCCTAATTTGATTGTAAATTTGATCGAGAGTTTCATTGGGAAGAGCGTATTTGTGCATTTGAACAGTGTTGAGTCAAAGTTTCGGCTCAACAGTTGCTCAGTAGGGTTGGAAAGAACGGCCGTAAATGTATGTATTGATAAATAAAACTTTGATTACAATAAACACTTGTTTATTTATTAATAAATAACAGGATACACGGAATCTCAGTATATTAGATTTAGAGAACCAGCTCCTCCTTTCGTCTGTGTAACCTTGAGAGGTTCTCAGGTATCACTCCTGTACTGTCTTACCGACAATGCCATCTATGTGAAACAGTTGAAACAAAGATATTACAGTAAATGAATTAGATTTAACAATCAAGATCAAGGTAAATTTATAATTTATATATTGAATAAACAATACCCGATTAAGCAAAAAGCTCGTCCAAGTTGAGACTCGCGAATGTCATTGTTTTTGGATTAAAGCGTCTGGGACGTTTTCAGTTAGTGGCGCTAGGGGCGCTAGTGTATTATAAGTTGTGGTTGATAATAAACAAAATTTAAAAAATTATTAAAAATATTTCTATTTCACGTGCTGCTTGCGAGTTCATGTGTTTATTATACTTTTCACTGACATGGTAGTGGGTTTGCATGTAATTTTTTTTTTTTTTTATAATTTTATAGTGCAATAAAAAAAATGAAAAGAAGAGAAAACAGTTTTGAAACTTCCCGGAACCAGTAGGACTATGGCATTCTTATTTGTGGAATGTTATAAAACGGAAAGAATATAAGAAGGGGATTTAATAGGGCACTGTTGAAGAGCCTTACTATTCAAACCTTGCCACCAAATAAAACAGGTAAAGCGATTTCTAGCACTGTTACCATTCCAGTAAATTTGCTTCAATAGTTTTTGTATTGTTTAGTACCCAGATCTAACTAGCGAGGTAGGTACTTTCTGAAATGGTTACGATACTAGATATCTTTTGCAGAATCACGTCATAAAACGTGCCATACATGTCATACGTGCCTGAAAACTTCAGCCGTAGTCATCGCCACGACTTGTTCAAGATACACGGCAGAACAGATGTTCTAGCACAGCATAGCATAACAAGAGGAATGATGCTATCGAATTAAATTTCTAAAACAGTAGATATATTTAATTACTCATAAAATAAACTTAAATCTTTTTGTATACTTATCTACCCAAATATTGAGAAATTTATATTAAGTAAACTTGTACTCTAAATTGATGAGTAATCTGTCGTACAATAAAAAAGGGAAATTTTAAACGGTTGGGAAAAATTAGGTTTGTTTGTGCATATAGGGAAAAAAATAAATACCTTGTAAGTTCGCAGACTAATTATTTGGTTCCCAGACAACCCCAATTATTATCCATAATTCACCGTATGTTTCTCCACACTTCACAGTATTCAGTCTGCAACTACCTATTACCCATATAATAACACCCCCAGTACACTGAGCACTGTACACACCTACCCCCTATCCCATATGATGCTATCTCCGATGGACAGATAATATCCCAACCACCCCTCGCCCAGTAACGGACTAATAAAACATAGACTAAACATTAACAGCCCCCGACCGGTCTTAATGGAATATTCACCTAGGTGCTCTACACGGGAAATTAAAAAAAATATTAATTTATAGTCCGCTGGTCTTGAAAAGTAATTAAATGTGACACGCGGCGGGAGGCGAGTCTCGGACATGGTGCATACTTCGTTGAACTTTACATGTGTGTTTGCTTTTTGTTTTACTTAAATTAATTGCCGATTTTAAAGGAATATGCACGGTGACAAATTTATTTATTATTTTGTATACGCCCTTTAAGGGCTTTTACATGTTTTATTAAAAAAAATCATACATAATAGTGACAGGTGTAGGATATATGTTAGTAGGTACATCGATACTATAGATCGTATTTACAAAATACAGCAACAAAATATTTCAAATGTCTCACCAACAAATTTAGCAATAACATTAATCTCATTTGTAACAAAGGCGAACAGTAGCTGAATTAATAGTTCTACTTATGTATTTATCATACCTTAGAGATAATAAAACTATACGAAGAATACACTCTTTTAGAACATGGGAACCAAACGACTATTTTACTATCAACAAGCTACTTTACAGTAAACTCAACCTAAAAAATCAACTCCCCATTTATGAATCGACAATCCGATCAAAATTAACACACTTCTAACCAATTTAGGCTATTTCAAATACAAAAAGGCTAGAATCATTCCAGAATGCATTGCTCTGACGATTTACCAAAAGTCCCTTGTTCGTCAGGAATAGCATAATTAACATAGGCTCGAGAATTTCCCCACTCCGAAAACATATAATCCGAAAGCCAAAACATTTTACTCCATATTAGAATCCAACTCGAATCCCTATATATCCAATCTCGGTCACTGGACCCCCAACACCGACCCCCTCCGTCTCCGCCTAAATTCCACCTTATATCCTTCATTACCTTAGTGAGCGGGCTTAAATATAAGATTGCTACCAGTAAGTACTGGTAGAACATAAAACACAGTTAACAATTCTTTCAAATAAAAATAAATAAAAGCCCTACAGTAGGAATAGGTAGCCCGCTCACTGGGTATAGAATATTCTCTATAAATTTATGCACCTCTAACCACAGTTGACACAGTAAGAGGAAGAAATTTTCCCTGGCACTGTACACAAATTTTACAATGCTATTTATATACAATCTAATATAAAAAAATAAACGTCGAAAGCTACACCTTTTTTTCGACCAAAAGATAGTAGTATGTCATAGCAATAGAGTTGGATGCTCTAACTATTATTCACTGCATGGAACTGAGATTGCTAAAGCATATTATGTGTAATAGACGAATGTATGTAAAAATACGAATGAGGAGATTTGAAAGAACCCAAAACTGTAAGCGGATTAAACAGGTTAACCAAAGAATAGAAACGTTCTTCCGTAGCCCATTAATGAAAGCGAGAAGTATATTTTACCCCAATTTTAAATTAGGTGATTTACTCCTATCTTTGATTAATCTTTGTCGTTTAGAGTAATAAATATTGTGATCATAATAAACATACTAATTTCTTAAATTTACCAACAATATGCATAATTCATTCGTTCATTGTGTCTGAGGAGCGATTAGCCAATTTAACTGAATAGTTTTTTAGAAGTTAAATTTCCTCAGCAGAAAAAATATTAAAAAAGGCGAAGTCTGCTACTATGAAGATAAACGCATTGCTGGAGAAAGAACTCAAGGAAAGCATATCTTGGAGAAAGCTAACAGGATCAGTTGGAACTTCAGTGAAAAATTGCTTCGAAGTTGAACAAAACAAATTTTACTTCTCGCTTCCATTTTAGGGTTAATGAAGGGACGCTTTGATGTTTTGGACCTTTAGAGAGGATGGACGGAGAAAGGAGTGTTAGGAGAGTTTATGACGGGTAAGTAAATGAAATCTTCAGCACGGAAGATCTCAGTAAGAATATCGTTAATTAATATTTTGTTATGAAGAAAAGAAGATAATAAAACATTAAAAAAAAAATTGTGAAAAAGTCGGAGATTTCTGAGGAAACACAAAATACTCGAGTCGTGTAATGTTAAGATTCGGATAAATCGAAGAGTTTGTGACGTTGTATGAAGAGTTATTTGGCGTTACATCCTCTCTATATGCAGATAATTACGTTTATTTAGTTAGTTTTTTTTTACGTTTTCAAAATTTACTACTATTATACCTTAAACATTCATCAATAAAATGTGAATTTTCAGTTTCAAATTCAAATAGGTACTTGTACACATTAAATGTAGACAAGAATTCAAAAGAAATCTAATTGTTTCCGGGCAATTTATCGAGTCACATTTCAGCAGTCCCAAAAAACGTATTTATGTGAGCCTTCCGAGAATGCCCGCTGAAAGTAAAGCTGCACTAACTGTTCTGCTGCACGTCACCTAGCTTTTTCCTCCCCTTATTGGTCTCCGGTCTGGGAAGCTTTTGTTATTCTAATTTTTCTGGCTATACGAGCAGAGGAGGCTCATACTTGCAATCGAAACAGTGAAGAATTTTGTAAACAATTTTGTGCTGCAACTTAAAAACATTGTTGTACGTTTTTTATACCTATTTTGGTTTCCCAAGACACCCTTCATATTTAATCCTCCAATACCCGAAAATCGATCAAATTATGTTATAAATTGGTAAACATAAATCATTTTGTATTCAGCAAACAGAGCTTGTATAAGTCTATGAGTGGTAGATACTCTCAGTATCGCCTTGGTGAGATTACTAGGATATTGACTTACCCAGCATTAACACACATGAATATAAACACCATCTTTGATGCTGCTAGTATAATTTGTACCTACTTTTTATATGTCTACAGCATGTTTCACTAAATTTTGCCGTAATTTATTAAAAAAACGCATCAAACTTTAAGATTACGTAATATTTTAAAAATTACAGATAAATTAATTGACTTGAATTGAAGTACGTCTCAATCTTCCTCTTTCCTATCTCCCTCCCCCCCAAAATCCCTTCAGCCTCATAACATTCCCTAATCGGTGATGCCATAGTCCCCTTTAAGTTCGATTCACATTTACCAGCACCCGCAGTGCAGACACGTAAAGTGGCAGGGATGGCAAAATTAGTTCCTTACATTTTCTATGAATACATTCATGCACGGAGTAATGTTAATACTCCCTTCTGTGCCGTGCCTGCCACCGTACGTGTCTGCACTGCACGGTACTGGTAAATGTGAATATACCTTTAATCAGAAGCAGTACTAATATAAATATTTTGTTTCGAGATATTCTAACATTTATTTGTCAAAGTCTTCCTTAAGTCTACTATTAAAATATGATGTAAAGTGAGATCTGATTCTATCTCTTTCTGAAACACATTTCTGAGCTTAAGAGGAAGGGAGATAGAACGGGGATTAAGTGGACCGTCATTTGGTTCCCAATACGGAACAACTAGAATCAAAGCAGGTTAATGTTGTCTTAATGTGGATCTAGGAAATAATAATAATTACTGTTATAATTTTATTAGTATGTCGTGAATATTTAAAAGCAGAAAATATTACTAGTATGTAAATATGTATTTTTACGTCGCAACATTGAATATTTCTATAAAAATAAATTAACAAACGTAGAACCATCATCATCCTGTCAGCATTGATATATTAATTACCCATATAAGTACACCGATGCCTCTCAGTTTTTTAATTATACCTTTTTTTTTTAGAATGGTCTTCCATTGTTATTTTCAACACTGTGTTCATAATGTATTTAAGGCAATATGGAAATATTGCCTATGAATGTAATATGTTTTGTGTCACGCTTAACTAAATAATATTGCACAAGAGGGGTTTAACTTTTCAAGAAGGAAGGTATGTTTCGTGTAAGCTTTGAACTATAATAATGTTTAATATTCATTCCCTTAATAACGACGCTACCATTCAAAATGGGCGTGCCGACTTCTTCACCTCAAAACCACCGAATTTCTTAAGGGTAATAGCCAAAAATACACACTTTGCAGGTTGCTAACTCAAGAAATACTATGAGTGATTTATTTGTAAAATCTATATGGATAATTAGGAAAATGTATAAGGTTTCAAATGACAATAATCCTCAAACTGTAATCTTTTGAAATCTACATGAAATACGTATTGGAATTTTAGGTAAACCGTTGAAATTTTCTTTCACTTTTTTTCAAACTGATATTAAACAGTAGACAAAAAATTAGGGCTCTGCGATCATTTAAAATGTTTTAAATGATATCAACAAGATAACTTATAATAAAATCAGTATAATTAAAATAAAAAAAACACGATGGTCTATTTTTTTAATTTAGTCAAACGCTTTTCAGAAATTGGTGATACTTTGCGAAGGGAGATGATTCTACATTATATTCTAAGATATTGTATGTATAAACTTTTCATTATTTAACGTTAGGAAAGGAAAGTTTTTTGAATTTATATTTCGAAATAACCACGTATTAGATGTTAGATAAATAAAAATAATAATAAAAAAAAAAACAAAATCAAATTCACAGATAAAATTATAAATTTGTGATATTTTGCGTTGTTTCTTTAAAACAAACTGTCAAATGTGGAAACATGAAAACATTTGAATGTGAAGAACACATTTCAAAGACGAAGTGAGTAGCTTGGTGTTGCTATAGTAAATGACATTTGGTAGTTCCAAAATAGTAAATATCTGCAATTAAATGCCAAGCAATATTTTCAGATATTTTTTTAGGTATTTCTTATAATTTAAAGATTACAGTTAACACAAGAAATAGTGCGAACGATAATATAAATTCTACACGGATAGTTAGGGAAATGTGCAAGGTTTCCAATGACATAAGTTCTTAGACTGTAAGCTTTTAAGTTCTATATGGAATTTAGTACGTAGGATTGAAGATTTCGTCATTTGAAAACGTATACACTTTCCTAACTACCCTTATAGAATTTACAGATAAATTATTTGTGGTATTGCTTTAGAAAGCAATCTGCAAAGTCACGAGCTGCCACTGATAATGATGAACCCCAATAAGTAATATTTGTACAGCGAGCTTTAGGTGATTTTTCACAAAAATGGCGGCGTATAAATCATGCAAATATTATAAGCATATATAATAGGATAAACAATTCATCTATCTATCAAAAAATGATAAAGGGAGCTTTGCTTCTGTAACACGAACATTAAAAAAAAACAGTGGTTTAAACAAAGTAATTGCTATTAATTTATAATAATGACTCCACGAAGTCATTACACATCTTTTGAAAAAATTTGTATTATTATTCATTAATGTAATGTAAAAATCAAACTTACATATAAAATTTTGTAGCTTTTTTGTTTGAGACTTTTTTAGTATAGTTTGGATCTGGCACTAAGAAAATAGGTATAAAAAATCTCATTAATATCCAACCATTAATCGTTTTTCAAATGAAAATAGCATTTCTTACCTAGTACCTACATTGTTAAAAACGAAAGTTGTCAAAATAATATTTCAAGGTGTTCAAGCGTGTATAAAAATTATTTGATAAAGTTGTTTCGAAGGTTTTCCTAACCTTTGCACAGATCCCTATCAGCCCTCAAGTTACCGCCTGTCATTTATATATCAAGGGTCTGCTAAGTTAAGGGTCAGTTTTTTTCTTATCTAAAACCCTTGGCAGGATTTACTTTACTTACGTAGGTAGGTCCCGTAATACGGAACATGTTTAACTTTTTAGTGGCTAGTTAAGTTGCTTGATTTTATTACTGAAATGCCATTTGGACGAGGAAAACAATCGGCTGATAAGAAGGTAGACTCTTAAAGGTAAATGTATTGTAATAAGGTTGCTTAAAAAGGGTAAAGGTTTTAACATACATACCTACTTAATAAACTTAAAAAATGGCCTCTTTATTACGTACCTGATTATTATATTCGTATTCCTACATCGCCATCCATTTTGGCAACTTTAAAAGAGAAATAAAAATAAAATAAAAATACTTACTGCTTACGGAACCAAATTTACGAACAAAAAACCAAAAAAAAAATTGTTGTAAAATAAAATAAACATATCCTTTAAAATGTTTTATATTGTATTGTATTTTTTTTTTAAATTTAATGTAAATCCAATTTAATGTTATTATTAAGTTCTGCAAGTATTTTTATTTTTTTTATTTTTTATTTTTGCGACAGCTCTTTCGGCGTTCAAGGCCATTTTCAAACTGCCAATGCAAATCTAAGAATACTTTGAGAACTTAATAATAACATTATTAAATTTGATTTAAATTAAATTTAAAAAATATATGGAGTTGTACGAATTAAACACAAAAACAATTAATAATGTCTTATATTGTATCAGTATGAAGAATTCTATGATTCACCAATTCTATGTACCAGACGTAATGGCACACAAACGAACTGTAGGGGCAGCTGATCCCGATCTGTGGAGAGGGCTGAGAGGGGAGAGAGCACAACTTACCGCTCACTCTGTAAGGACGAACGATATTAACGACAAGATCCTTATTTACGACTTTTGTAATTCTGCGGGCCTTGTTCTTGTGACGATGCTTAGTCTGGGTCCAGTGCGAGGCAGTAGTCCTATGGAGGTCCAAGGTAAGCGGTGATCAGAAGAAAAGAAGGCAAGTAGATGAGCTACCTTAACATAAACATTTTGCCAACGAATGACAGTTTTAAATTTTTTATTTACCAATTTTGTTTTCATTGTTCATTTTATATAATTTTCATTTCCTTTACTTCATCCGTGTTTTTGAACTTATTATCAAGCAGATATTATGAGGTTCTCATAGTAATATGTATTTTTAAAAAAAGCTAAATGGTGGCATTCTAATATTAACCTGTGGATAAATTAACTTAATTGAGGTGACGACAACATTCTATCTAATAATAATTAAGTATAAACATTTAAGCTGGTTACATACAGTGTAAGATAATATCATAATATATATGTAGGGGGGGGGAGGGGGGTACGCTTGCCATACAATTGTCACAGATATATGGTAGTGCCCGTGTGTGACGACTGTATGGGATTGTATGGTGATATGCCACGCCCACATATTATATTAACTGTGTGTAACAGGCATTAAGTTTTAACTATGTATGTGAACCATATATCTTGATAATATGATCGCTTTTACAGTGTAACTGCTTAAAAAATAAAATATGTTTACTCCCTTAGGTACAGATGGTACCAATATTTTAACTATACAGCACGTAACTGTTTTCTAAAGCCTCACAAACTCTCGAACGGTGAATTCTGACGTCTTGAACTTTGCACTGATTTATATGTATAAAAAATAAAATCTTCATTAAATAAGGTAATTTGAATGGGAAAGATTTATTTTGATTTTTATGTTCGTACATAGGAGGTATATTTTCATGGTCCTTTTGATGGACGGAAGGAAAATTGTTACTTAGCTATTTTCTATTCTTTAATACTGCAGTCTACGAAACATAACATATGACATTTTCTTTGGTTTTGCGTCTTAGTATTGCTATTCCATCTCTCTGATTTATGTTAGAATTTAAAAGCAATATTGGGCAGCCATTGCGAAGTTCACTTGTCACGCGATATCTTTTATCCCCAACCCTCCACTCAGACCGAACCTATAATATTCACTCACTAGTAAAAAGGTGCAAAGCAAAATTTTAAAAATAAATAAAAAGCTGTGTTGTTGAATTTGCCCTTTTTAAGCATATCGCAGCTGAAGATTGGTTTCAATGCTGAAAGATGGAGCTTTTGCCATTGTAAGAACTTTTACCCGAGGGAATGTTTTTCAAAATTTACTACTGCATTGTTCCAAAATCAATACAGATATCAAACATTTAGTATATTAACTTCATAATTTATTCGCATTGGCCATTTTGCTTACAAACTTATATACTTACATGCTTACAATACAATGCGATTATTTTTTTAGCTCAGTTTTCCAGTTCGTCTCATTTTATGATGTGTGTAATTTGAAAATGATTCAGTATTAACTATGAGGTTGGAAAATCTTTTTATATGATTTGAGTCCGTAAAAACTATTGAAGGATGAGCTCTGGCATCACGAAATTTTCGCAGCTTTTCTGCCTAGAATTTCTTTAGCGTAACTTTTTCATTTCGTTGGGTAAATTCCATGATCTATTAAGAAAAGCTTTGAAGGAAAAATAAGTTTTATTTTTCATTATTTTTATTATTGAAATTGAATCCATTTTAATTTAATTTACGACACTTCACTTCGTTTTTAAGCAATGCTTGTGTTTAGAGAAGCGGAGTGAACAGATTGTGTTTACATAGTAACGTTTCCTAAAGTGTTACAAGAAGATGCTTGAAATAATGTATAATTGTTCGCATGATAATATTACAGAGGTGGTGGTTTACATAATGGAAAAATAGAAATCATTGAAGTAAATAATATAAACATAACCTAAATGAAAGATGAAACCGGACAAAAGGACAGAAACTAAAAAGATTTCAGTCGCATCTGGGACACGAACCCAGGTCCTCTGCCTATCCGGGGCAACGCTCTAGAGTACACAGAGACAAATTTTTATTTAGTAAGCATAAAATAATATATGTAATTATAATCACTGACGATATCTTAACATTCTGTCATTAAAACAATTATACTTTAAAACAGTACTACTTTACATTCATAAATATATTTAAAAAAAAAAGGAACAACAACAATCACACACATTAGAAACAATAGATCTCAGAGTCAAAAACACATCCAACCAGAAACCACAAACGCAACATTTGGAAAAAAAAACTTCTAATACTATGATACTAAACTCTACAACAAAATCCCACTCCCCTTTAAAAATCACAACGACAATAATAAATTAAAAAATTAAATAAAATCCTGGATACGTTACATAGGTAGATCTGAAATAAAAATATATATATATTAACACCAAATACAGACTAATACCGAGACCACTCAACTGCACTTAAAACACCTCACCCAACAATTATTTATATTTTTTAGCAAACACGTCAATATAATATTTTGTAAATGAAATCCTCAAAACGGTAAATCTCAGTGAGGATTATTTATTATTTTGTTATAAAAAAAGAAGCTAGTAAAACATTATTATTATGTGGGGTGGGATATTTAACGCATAATATAACGGTACAATCGTATAGTGATATATGTGAGGAAATAGATTGGTACTATACTGATAAAAAATGTTATATGTGTATAGCCCAATTTGGGTGTACATAATTAAATAAATAAATAAAACGTTTGCGTGTACTATTTTTGGTGTACTTGATTATTAGGGGACTTTTAAGTTTATTTTTTGAAGTGTTTTTTAAAAAAAAAATTTATCGTATTTGTGAGTTTGTTAGTATTTTTCATTTTTCTCATACCTTTAGGCCGTTTAGTGAATACATTTATTCCTTAATGTGCGTAATGGTGTTGTGCAAATTAAGTATTGATTTTTCATAGTGAGAATAAGAATTTAAATCTAGTGCGATTTTCTGTGATGAATTGGAATTTTTGTTTTTCTTTTCCTTTTTTGAAGTATTGATTTTTTTAAACATGTCACTAAATAGTCGTCATATTGTTTACTGTACTCATATTTTTTTCTTTTCTTATTTGAAGTATTGAATGTTTTAAAACATGTCACTAAAAAGTCCTCATATTGTTTACTGTACTCATATTTGTTTTCTTTTCTTATTTGAAGTATTAAATGTTTTTAAACATGTCACTAAAAAGTCTTCATATTGTTTACTGTACTCATATTTTTTTCTTTTCTTATTTGAAGTATTAAATGTTTTTAAACATGTCACTAAAAAGTCTTCATATTGTTTACTGTTCTCATATTTTTTCTTTTCTTATTTGAAGTATTGAATATTTTTAAACATGTCACTAAAAAGATGTCATATTGTTTACTGTATTCATATTTTTTCTTCTTATTTGAAGTATTGAATGTTTTTAAATATGTCACTAAAAAGTCATCATATTGTTTACTGTACTCATATTTTTTCTTTTCTTATTTGAAGTATTGAATGTTTTAAAACATGTCACTAAAAAGTCCTCATATTGTTTACTGTACTCATATTTGTTTTCTTTTCTTATTTGAAGTATTAAATGTTTTTAAACATGTCACTAAAAAGTCTTCATATTGTTTACTGTACTCATATTTTTTTTCTTTTCTTATTTGAAGTATTGAATGTTTTAAAACATGTCACTAAAAAGTCCTCATATTGTTTACTGTACTCATATTTGTTTTCTTTTCTTATTTGAAGTATTAAATGTTTTTAAACATGTCACTAAAAAGTCTTCATATTGTTTACTGTTCTCATATTTTTTCTTTTCTTATTTGAAGTATTGAATATTTTTAAACATGTCACTAAAAAGATGTCATATTGTTTACTGTATTCATATTTTTTTCTTCTTATTTGAAGTATTGAATGTTTTTAAATATGTCACTAAAAAGTCATCATATTGTTTACTGTACTCATATTTTTTTCTTTTCGTATTTGAAGTATTGAATGTTTTTAAACATGTCACTAAAAAGTCTTCATATTGTTTACTGTACTCATATTTTTAATATATTGATATCACTTATTTATTTACAACCTTTCAACTCCTCGGCCCAGACAGGCGAATGGAATCGTATATCTGCTCAAGAAAGGATTTGAGCATTAATTAGTTACAAACGGGTCAGAAATGAATTGTCAACATGCCAAATGATTCCGACAACATTTTGAATTTTTTTTTCTATGTGACAATTTCCAAGAGCCCCCCTGTCTGTACGAAGCACAAACAGAGGCACTACATCGCCAATCGGTTACTCAATGTTGTGAGGCGGGTCAGAGAGGTGGCAGTAGGAAGGGATTTGTTAATGCGGGCCTTGCCGGCAGAAACCAACATCAACAGTGAGTTTTGGTGAATACAAAAAAGTCACCATTCTACAAAGATCGTAAAAATAATTTCTTACTCTCCTATCCACGATTCTATTATTTATAATGGCAATATCTTCGCAAAACGAATTGAAAGCATAAAAGTTACAGCTTAATCCAACTTGAATGGCTCCAAATGAAATAGTGCCTGTATGCAAATCTCCGGCGTCTGTGCGGATTAAAATGCTAAACGAATAACAAGATTTCAATTATTGATCATCGGAGAAGGCATCGCCCAGGGCCGTATTTAGTTGCTAAAGTATAGTGCGGGGCACCAGGCGCCAGACTAATGGGGTGCCAAATTATACATTTCCACGCCTGGGAAGTATCAGACGGGTTTAATATCAGAATGATTGAATTAAGTTTTGAATTGCTTAAGATTTTAAGGACTTGCCTGTAAAAATACAACGTCCTAAATCGATATTCATTTCTGCTGGCTACATAGCATCAGTACCTAGTCTTAATTTCTGAAATAAAATAATTTCCATGTTGTTGAAAGTTCTGTTCTTAAATGTAAACAATATTCCGACTGTAAGATTTTTATAAACATAATTTTGTGATAATTACCTAGCTTACATTTTTTTATGCCTTCGCAACAAAATACTCTACTCATTTGAAGAGGTTGTATTTTTACATGTCCTATTCGAATTTGTAAAATAGAATCCCGCATCTTTTTCTAGCCACCTAACTTTGACAATGTTTCCAATATTGCGTTTTTTTAATCCCATCTGATTGCTGTGACACGAATTTTTAGCAAAATATACGTAATATGGATGCTGCAGGTAAGATGTTTGTTTAAATATTGCAAAATGATATTCGCCACCAGCTCCTGTAGTCATGTACTACTGTAGTTTGGACAACATCACTTTAATGACTTCATTCCACACAGCATCCGAGGTAACACTCACACACCTGCCTGTACTATACACATTATATATGATGCATTAGAAATATTCATAAGGGTTTAGTAAAGTATTTATTAGGAACGTTTAACAGAGTAACAAAAAATATTACATATTGGTGGAAGCAAAATAAGCCATTAATACATTCATCCAAATTTTTGTTCCAATAATTGAAATAAAAACATAAGGCGGTGTCACAGCGGTAATATCTAATAGCCAATAGAAAGTTTTTACAATTTATTTTTAATAACTTATTGAAGTTTATAAACCTTAATGTAATATTTAATCATTGAAGAAGACAATATTAACATAACCTAAATGATACATGAAACCGAAAAAAAACAACAGAAAATAAAAAGGTATCAGTCGCATCTGGGGCTCGAACCCAGGACCTCTGTCAATCCGGGACAACCGCTTTACCGACTAAGCTAATGAGACCAGTTCAATTTACGCCATCTTCACCGATATCATACTTCAAGGTCAAGACTTGTACTGAGTGGACTCAAATATACAGTACCTACTTACCAACGCTTGACATTAGAAATTATTGTTTGAAGTAATAATAACGCCATCATGATGATGCTTCGAAAACATTTGAATGTGAAAAATACATTTCAAAGGCGTAGTGAATTGCTTGGTGTTGCCAAAGTAAATGACATTTTGTAATTACAAAATAATAAATATTTACAAATAAATGCCAAGGTCCACGCTTTTGTTAAAAACCTACATAATTAGTACGCAAAAAAAAATGTATGACATCTCTTCAACAATTTGCGATTAAAACACGCATGATGGTTAATTGTTTGATTTACATACGGCCGCCATTGTGAAGTATTCCCGCGCTTTCCGTCCCGCGCGGCGCGACGGCGGGAGCGGTCGGCAGAGGGCGCGCGTGATTTTTCACGGAGAACTTTGATAATTGATTTTACGTTGATTGCACCGCGTGATGAATGGCCCGGCCCTCGATGATTCCTACGGGGTAATGGCTAATGAATATAGGCCCGGGCCGGTCCGTCCGTATGCCCTGAGACCCGAGACTTGGACTTGTGTACTCAGCAAGTCGTAAATATTGTTGATATTTCAATCCCGAGGTTTATATTTTATGCTCCGGCGCGAGCTCTCGACGCCTTGGGGTATTCGCATACCGCTGATAGCTCCGTTATAATCTTTCATTCTTTCCCATTTAAGATGCATGTAAAAGAACGAGATGCAACAGCGCAGTTCTCAGTGGCAGGATCGTAATAGGCTTGCACTTTTTCTGTTAGGTGAGTTGTTTATAAGAAAAGGGAGATGGTAAAATGGAGCTATCGGCGGTGCGCCTTTAGTAAGTGGTTAGCATTCTCCCAATCTCTGGGTCCTTTTTTACTCAATTAATAATAAAAACGACGTTATCGTTTCGATCTACCATCAGTTTTTATTTATCATTTAAATTTAAAGGATTTTTATTGTAATTTCTTCAAACGATTGGTATTCACTTTGAGACGTCATTATTAATTAATTAATTTTAAAATATACTTTGTTTACACCACTTTATAAATATATATAAATATCTACATGTTTATTCTTAAATTATTGTGTTCTAATTTTTGTCATTTGTCTATACTTCAAATTATTTTTTAGAATTCATATATTCCTGATGATGAAAACATTGCTGTCGAAACATGTAGATATTTATGTATATGCATAAAGTGGTTAAAATTTTATAATTAATAATTTTTTATTATATTTAAATTGATATAAGGTTCGCTTTGAAACTTTCTGATCCTATCAACTGAAATCGTATAGTGGTCTCTTCTTCTCACGTTCTGCTTTGCAACCCGGTTTCGCCCTTGAGCAAAATCCATTACAACAGAGCACACCGATAAGGGGTATTTGCTGTATTTATTCTCCTTTAATGGAAGCAATCTTCCCAACAAGCCCTCCATTGCTAAGCTTGGTGTAACTATAAGTCATCAGCTCAGGTATGGGGTATCTATCGAAGCCAGAGTAAAGTTACCCTCCCAGAAGGTGGGCGTACTGTACACATCCCGCAGATACTTTAATAGTACACAACTGCTGACCTTGTACAAATCGTAAGTGCGCCCCACTGTAGGAGCCCAAAATATATGAAAAAAAAAACCCTTGACTCTGCAGAAACGGGCGGTTCGTTTGATAGATTTGCCTATTTCAACAAACGGATTGCAATATTTGGAGCACAGACGTCAGGTGGGAATGCTGTCCTTGTTCTGCCGGTATTTTAATGGAAGATGATCTGAGGATCTAGCGTCATTGATCCCTTCGGCACCTGTGCACATTCGAGAAACATTTGTACACGGTTGGCATTTGTCACATGAGAACGGGTCGCTTCTACGACTTGTGTTCAATAGCTAGGCTGGGGAATGATCTTCCGGAATCCGTGTTTCCTCCCTCCTACAATATGAGTCTAAAGACCCAGGTTCACTCCTTCCTATCCTATAAAAGACCCTCCACACAGCATCCCAAAGATGACAAAGGCCCCGAGTAAATATATTTCCCGGATTAATATATATTTGCTGCTTTATCTGCGTCAATGCAACTACTTTTAGCCGGTAACACCATTTATATCATGTGCTATCTTTAAGCCATGAAATATCAATTTAAATGTTGAAAAATAAAACTCGACTCCATCTTGTTATTCCTATGTTTTCAAAATTTTCAATTAAGAATAATAACGTGTCGAAAAAGAGTATTGTAACACCGGCGAAACCGGATAGTAACTACTAGTTTAAGAAAAAATGTGATGAAAATGAATGACTGTGATTAAAAAACATATTATAATCAGGTTTACAAGCTTCAATAACTTATTCCAAAAAAATTAACATTAATCCTAGACTCGTAGAAAAAGTGAACAGATGTCCCATTAAAAAAAAACGGGTAGGAATATTCGAGACACTATCTAAAAAGATTACAAATACATTTGGGTACAATCTTGTCGTCATGATAAAAAGGTGGCAGCCAAAAACATATATTAATTCATTGAAAATGATATTAAAAGTTCTTAGAAATCGAAGCATGATGCCGATAAAACTCAGTGGATTAGATCGCAAGGTCCCGGATAGACCATTACGTCCTGGGTTCGAGTCCCAACTGCTACCGTTTTTTTTTTTCTTTTCTTTTCTGTGTCCTTTGTTATTATGGAGAGTCTCTATAGGTATTATCATTAAGTATTATTTATCACGTATTACCGATGAGTTATGTGCTATGTTTTATTGAGAATTTATTCACTTGCCACTCCGGGCGCTACCAGGGCAAGGGGTACAGTGTTGTGCTATCACTGCCTCACTGCTAATCATCGACCTAACTTGCTGCTAACAGATCTTACTCTGCTTACAGTGCTTACGGCGCTTTCTGTCTTCTGCCTTGAGCCCTGATGACTTCATTAGTGGAACAATAACAGTACACCCGGTATTAAAATACTCGCCCAAATGACTTAATTAAAATCTAATAACTTATGGAAGTGTATATCTATATACTGGGTGTATCAGCACGTATCCGACAAACTTTAATGTGTAATTTCTGAGCTTATTTGGATTAAAAAATGATGATAACATTTTGATTTTGATGATAACATAACTTAATTTTTTTATTACCAATTTTTTTTTAAAGTAGGCATTGGAGAGTCTGAGTCTGGGTGTGGGGTTGGGCGGTTACTCAGCTGAGTGACCAGTGACGACATGTGAAAGAAATGATTTTTTTTTAATTTGAACACAAGTTTTTTAGTAATTTCATGCCCTCAAATACATATTTTTTTATTTGAATACCGCACTAGAGTCCCAACTGCTCGAAACCGTCTGGAGCCAGTGAGGCTATAGCATCCCCAATTGGGGAATGTTGTGAGGCTGGAGGTAGGGAGGGGCAGGGGAAGGGGAAGAAGAATGTGGGGAAATACCCGGCTTTTCAGATCTGGTTACCAAACACGTCTAAAAGCCATTTCAACCAACGTTTCAATTTTGAATGATGGTCTTTCACCAGGGCGATACTGAGAGTATCTTCCACTCTGGAACGTGTGCAAATGTACTATATAATATATTTAAATGAATTAATTGTGAAACAGCACAAATTAATTAAATAAAATTTTGTCGCGCACGCCGGGATTTGCTATAAATATCCGAGTCCCTGTTAGATCTAATCGACTCCACCATATTTTCCACTTTGACAACCTGCCAATACCTATACAAACCCACGATAAATCAACACACGTATGAATCGGCACACTTTTAAAAAATTATATAAAGACACTAAAAGTACATAAAAAGAAACTAGCCCGAATACCTAATCTAACCTAACCCATTTAAATATATATATTTTACTAATTTAAAATAAAATAAATAATTATTTAAGTTAGGTTAGATTAGATTTTTGGGCTAGTTTTATTTGTACTTTTAATGACTTTGAACCGCTTTTAAAAAGTCTGCTTATTCATTATTGCATGTGTTTGTTGATATAAATAGTTCTGCATATATCTGATGTGTATTTCTGTAAAATTAAGTCTCCACTATTATTTTTGTAATGTTAACTAAGTAACGTACCTACTCCTATTCTATTTTATTATTGTACGACATGAATTATGTTTGGAAAAGCCATAAGAGCTTTCAATAAATAAACGTCATAAACAAAAACAAAAAAAGTCTTATATAAAAAATGCCTAAATAATTATTACTCTGAATAAGCTAGTTAAAGATTTTCGGGTACGTGCTGTTACACCCATTAGTATTAACACACACCGTATATAGTAGTTGAGTATTTTGTTTTGTTGTGTACCTCATTTTAATTACCAGAAATAAATGATTGATGGATTGCTTTTACGATCATATGATGTATTTTTAAGGTTAATGATTTTGTTCTACTCCTCCGAAAATGAACACAACCTGGCGGTTTATTTGACAAACAAGAATATCTTGATCATAAAGTGGAAAATCTGTTTGAAGCAGCATAAACTCTCAAGCGGTGAGCTCTGGCGTCATAAAGATTGAGCAGATTTATTTGTTCACAGTTTTTACATATTGGTTCCAAAGTGCACTGTGGAGTTTAAAAAATATTTTAACTGTGAGAAATTAATATTTAGAAATGTGAACTAGAAGAAAAAAAGAAGTTTCTATTCAGTGAGTAGGAAAAATATATCCTTTAACCGTTTGAGTGCCAAAAAAAGTCATATAGTTGCTTGTAAAATGCCACCGAAAAAGTGTTTTTTTTTTTTGAAAATGTTTTTTTTTTTAAATCACTTAAATTCTTTGAATTTCAATGGATTTCGATGATTTTTTCGGTGTTTTATTAAAAAAATATTGAAATATTTGGAATAAAACGCTTGCATAAATGAACACAGTATTTTATTAGAAAAAAAAAGAAAAATACGGTACATATGAAAATGAGTCATTTCTGGTGTTATTCTCCATTTCTTGGTCACGATCCGAAGCATTAGTGGAAATTCGCATCCTGCGGTTGGTAAACACTGATATCTGATCACTGACCTCACTCTCATCGGAGCTACTCTCACTAGAACTATTACTAGAGAAGTCAAAATCATTGCTCCCGCTGTCAGACATTTCTTAGTACTCGTTCGACGTTATCATTTTTAAATTACCTAAAATAAAAAAAAATAATAAGTGAATCCGAATTTTAAATGGTTTATTACTTTCATACAACTATTAAGATAATATTACGATAATATTTACCAACGTCGCAGCAGCACACCTGACGTACGCGCGGTTTAAAACACAACTGACGCAATCGACGGAAATCGACGATCGGCAATCTTCGCAAAAACACGAATCGACGAATATCGCCGATTGGCAATCAAACGGTTAAGGAAGTTTTTTTTATTTGAACTCACCTAGTCATTTAAAAAATAATTTTATATCAAAATAGTGTCCATATCCAATGTCAATTGGTCTCCTTTCTATGCAGTTCATATTGAATCCGTACAATATTGCTTCTTACGTGGAATTGCATGGAGATTGATTACTTAAAGAGGCGATTTCTCCTATGATGAAATTAAACAAACCGTAAATATTTCTTCATTATAAAAGCATGATAAGGACTCTTTTTTGCATTAAAAAAATAATTAATTGTATTATTGACTCACACTCTTTGTTGCAACTCATCCAGTTCAACATTCCTTGTTGTAGACTCAGAAACAATGAATTGTTGAGTCAATACTCAACTAATTACGGATACCATTCTCCAATGTCCAGATTATTAGGACTTGTTAACTCAAGCCAGTGTCTTGAAATTTTTGGTACTAGTCTAAACGATTTTTGTCAGGTTTGACGAAAATAAACTTCGAAGCTTATCGTTTAGTATGCTTAAAATCATGAACTCTACCAAAACCTTATTCAGGCTTTGACTTGAATGTTCTCTCAAAATGTATATTTTTATCCCATTTTTGTTATTGCTTCATTTATGTTTTATGTATGTCCTGTTATTTTTTATGTAACTCTTGCTTATCCCATTTCATGTTGTGCATTTTGAGTAATTGGACAATGGTCCGTAAAAAAATATGAAGAAATGAGAATAGGTATACCTAGGTAAGAAAAATAGTATGTACTATAAAATAATAATTAAAATCGCAGAAAACCCTGTCAGAAATTACAACGAGTGGTAATCGAATCAGATATCCGCGGATAGTTATGCAATATTATGACGTAATTAAGATATTCAATAAACAAATGCTCCACTCTATTTAAAAAAAAGTGCTGTCTCATCGATACGGTAATGGCTAATATTTTATTAGCATTCAAACATTCAGTTATTGAAACTATTCCCAGGTGGCGTCAGTATCGCTAATAATTGATTTGTTCGTTGGACAGGCAAATGAAATGGATTACATTGTTTATTTTTTTTACATTCCTTTATTTTTTAAAAAATATTACATATATATTGCAAATATTGATATTTTTGAGAGAATCAGAACCGCAGTTAAGCAAGAAGTTTTTAATCCCAAGGAAAAAGATAAGGAATCTTCATTAAAAACGGAACGGGAATTGCGCTACTGGGCAATTCTTTCTTTACATGTAATGTATTGGGTACTTGACTTTGCGAACCAATTTGAAATAACACTTAAAAGTAATAGAGTAAGCAGGGAGTCCCCTCTAATATTGACCAATAATTGATTAATTACAGTCGAATAGTCATCTTTTGTAATCTTTTAGGCTCGGTTATATTACAAAGGTATTATGTTTGTTCGGCCTCCATTGTGGCCCGATATCCCCATCCAGTTGACAATGGCGAGGGGAGGCGGGGGCGAGTGCGCCATTGTGATGGTAAACCGTCACCCGCGCCGTTTGATTAATGACACGTTGCACCCCACGCTCCCCGAATGCTTCCGGGTGGATTACAAATTTCACCTTTATTGCTGTATGCCTTCATTAAATGTGGCTCGTATAGCTTGTGCTAAATTGAGTTCATGTTTGGCGGATTCACTTCATAACATTCGGTATGCTTACTTAGTAGATTCTAACACGCCGGTTCAACGTTGGTATAGTTAAGTCGACTATTAACCCAGATGAACTATACCCAGGCCATGGTAATAAGTCAAATATTTCGCTATTCCGCCCTTAATTGTCGGGTAATATTTACACCGCGATTGCAAGTAAAGAGAAAACAAATTGTATGTATCCAGGGGCCCGATTCCGGTCCATTTTAAGGATAAAACGTTGTTTTTATCCACCAACTTTAACTGAATTTAATTTCTACGGCACTGCTAAAAACCAGCTGCACTCCGAGTTCCGGAATTTACTTTTATCAATGAAAAATATGCGTTCATACATTGTAACAATATAGATAACATTTTATATAACGTATTTTAATACCACTCTTCCATTAAAAGCATTTGCTTGTGGATGGAAGAAATTAAAAAAAATTAAATGAAATATGTAAAATAACAACTTTTTGACTAATTTTTATTAATTGTTATTATTATTAGGGTTATAGACACTTTGCTTAACTGCGGTTCCGATTCCATGCCGATATCAACACATATTTAGAGGAGTTTGTAGTTTAATTATTACAGTATTATTGAAAAAATTATAGTTGCATCACACATATTTTACACGTGTAGTTGATTATTATTATTACTTACTTTACAAGTGTAGTTGATTTTAACTTACTTTACACGTGTAGTTGACTATTACTTACTTTACACGTGTAATTGATTATTACTTACTTTACATGTGTAGTTGATTATTACGTATTTTACACGTATAGTTGAATATTACTTACTTTACGCGTGTAGTTGATTATTAATTTTATAAATTCAGTTAACTTAATAGCATTATTATGCGACAAATAACTTCCTAATAATCTTTAAAGTAAATACTAACGATAATACTGAATTTTCTTGTGTTAAATGACAGCTGTCAATTGAGAAAACCAGAACAGCAGATAAGCAAAAAGTCTTTAAGCCTAAGAATAAGTGACAGCTGTTTCAGCGTACAAGGCCATTAATCCACACTGTGGTGAATTATTTATATGATATTACTTACTCCCCCCTCCCGTTCTAATTTGGACGGGTTTTTTAAAGTAATGATTTATTATTGTTAAAACCGATTTAGTTAGAAAATAATAAAATTCTCTCTTCTGTGAGGTTTTTACATTTATAATGTGTTTCCCCGTATTTAATGCTAAACACCGAAAATAATGTCACATAAAAAAAAATTTAAAATACTTGCAGAACTTAATAATAACATCATTAAATTTGATTATCTTAAATAATAAAAAAAATAAGAATAAATGGAGTTCTACGAATTAAAAACAAAAACAATTAATACATTGGCTTATCCTTAAAAAGAATCGGAATCGGGCCCCAGGTACCTAGGTTTTTGCCGTTTTTGATATTCCAAAGTTATTATGTAATCGAAATTACTTTAACTCAAGGGAACTCTCTCGTATTTTCGTAGCTAGTGAAAGAATAAGGTCATTATAATTTTGGAGCCATATTAATTTAATACTCCGGAGTATAATGTACGTGTTCATTTCATTCCTGCCCGGAGCCAGGCTATGACAGGTTGACGACCAGAAGACAGAACAGCCAATGTACTCTGGAGCTCGGGCAGAGGCTGTAAATTCTCAGCCAGGGACCGCTGAAGGTCCGATGCTAGAGCAGCAATTAAAACCCAGTTAATAGCCCAGCAATGCAAATTGCACACAATGACCCTGTTAACGAATGCTCCAGACCTTTAGGCCCTTGGGGCAGTAATAAATAGAATAGTTAGAGCTCTCGTTTGTTCGGTAGATGCTTTTAGTTTTAAGGTAATAATAATAATAATAATTGGATGATTTGTATAGCGCCGTTTTTGTGAAAAATCACCTCAAGGGCGCTGTGCAAATATTACTTCCTATTCTTTAACTAATTATGTACAGACAGATACAGAAAAACATACTTATCTGGCAGGTCGCTTCGCGAACACAGTATTATTGGAAAATTTAAGTATAGAGATGAAAGTTTAACAGTTGCTATTTTATCCTCCTTTTCTATTGATGTTACATTTATTAGAAGATTGGTGGCACAAGAAGAGTTGGTATTTATTGAAATATTTATAATTTTTAGGACTGAAACATATTTATAAATTGACCTTATAAAGCGTAAGAAGCTTTTAACAGATTAACAAGGTAGGAAGATGAGACGGCCTCCGTGGTCTTCGTCTACGAATCGGAGGTCGCGGGTTTGAATCCCGGCGTGGTGGAAAGTTATTTTTATTGAAATTAATTTGTGTTGTACAAAATTTATAAAACAATATGAATAAAAAATGTGGGTGTCATTTGGACGTCTGAAAAAAATTACAAAAATTAAAAATTTAATTTAATTAAATATCTCCGAACAGAAAAATATCTTTTACATTTTTTACTGCAATTATCAAGAGGTATCGCTGTTTAAAGTCTATCAGGTACGTGCTATTAAACCCTGTATAGTACCCATACTTGCGGCACGTTTCAGAGTGGTATATACTCTCAGTATCGCCCTAATGTAAGACCACCATTCAGAATTGAAACGTTGCTCGAAATGGCTTTAGCCGTGTTTGGATGCCATACATGAATAGCCAGGTACTTCTCCACTTTTTTCTCTCTCACTTCCTTCCCCTCCCCCATACCCCTTAGCCTCACAACATACTCCAATTGGGGATGCCATAGTCTCAGAAACTCCGGTTTGCAGGGAGCAGTTGGGACTCGGTACTCTCAACAACAAGGAAAATTCGGAAAGCACGAGTTCTGTTAGCGCAGCTCTTGAAATGTATCGACCCATATGCATGTTATTTTTATATTTCAATTTGCTCCCTCCCCTGTTGGAGTTAGGCTGTCATCAGGGCAATTTATTGTACAAAGAACTACACTCATATCCATAGTTAATAGAAAAAAATGGAGATATGGCATGAAAGTGTGCTGACTATCGCCGAGCTACCAAACTGTACGGACTATCAAATTTTATATGTAGTTAGAAGAAATAGAAACAAAGAGGGAGCGTCGCTGTGTGTACATGCGATTTGCAAGAGTATGGGTGAACGATATTGGCAACTCTTTTGTGCTCACGGTTTCATACTAATAATGGTTCATGACATATTTCACTTATTTTTAATATAACGAGTATATTATTTCATTGCCGGCAACCCGGGCGTTTATTGACATATAATTTGATACAGTCACATGTGCTTTACTTGTCTCACTAGACGATGTCTGTTCTGAGACTGTTCTATGGTTCACGGCTATATAAAATAACAAGTATGAAAGCAAAATAACTTTTTAATTGCACCTTAGGCACAGGTAGAAACGATATTATGTAGTATATTTATTATTGAATTATCTCTATATATAAAAATAATTTTGTGTATGTCTGTTCACGACTTTCTCGAAAATTACTTCACCCATTTCGCCGAAAATAACACAGTTTGTTCTTATTAGTGACGGGAAGGTTTAGAGAGTAGTTAGAATAAAATCCAATATGCAAAACTGTTGCTATAACGTTTTAAAATTAGTATAAAAAACATTGAACCCGCCATGTTGTATTGAGATTAGCCCATTGATATACTACTCTGGTTACCTACAGATAACATATTCACATGAAGGAGGATTGTTTGGTAAAAATATTTTCAAAATGCAAAAACCCAAAGAACTTTTTTATTTAGAAATGTTTTGAAGGAACAGATGTTTGGAATCAAATAAAGTTTTCAAATGAATTTTCCTTTGTTTTTTTGTTAAGAGATAGCAATAGTTGTCACAAGGCATTAATTTCGCTGTCAAATCAATTATGGCACCCAAACGACAAGCATGAATTCACAACTTCATAACTTTATTCCAAAAAAAAAAACCCCGAGCAAGGCCGGGTACACATCGGCTAGTAAATAATTAATTTAAGAACGGTGCAACTAGTGCTTATTAATTAATTAGCTATTTTTTATGCGCTCGCTTCCTAACTTATATTGGTTTATTGTCGATCTCCCTTGTTTCTATTATCTCTGATCTCCACCTACCCCTGCGGAGAATCTTGGATGTAAATAACGTAATTTGCTAGTGATGTAATAAAACGATTTTTCACAAAATCACAGTTAACCAGTATCAATAGATAGGTACTCGATAGCCCGATACCTACCCTTCCCATCTGTACAATGAATAATACCTACATACGTCATACATTAGGTGTCACTTGAATGTTGATCCTTCGTCACCCAATCCCCGCCCGGCCCCGCCCATGTCAACCAGGGGGAGGGGAGGGCGGCGGTTGCCATGGGAACCACCTCGCTCCGAGAGGACCCCCACCCTTAAATCTGAGCCAGAATCGAGGGGACGACACTATAATTTGTAGGTCTTCTTTCCCCCTTGACGGGATTCAATAAAACGCCTTACCTGTTATGTAATCAGAATATGAAGTATGTACGTAAGCGGTAAGTACTGTCCATACATAGTATACTCGAATTATGTGTATTGTAGGTTAATCGTCGAACACAGAACTCTATCTGACAGTGTCCAAACTGCTCGCGATACTAGATCTAAAGGACATAATCTCTTACTTATCCCTTTCGCTAAAACAACATTTGGCCACAGAAATTTTAATAATTCCTCTGGCTGTTAAATTAAACACAAATTACGATAAATATGAATTGATCACTAAAATTATCATGAAAAACATTGAATCCGCCATGTTGTATTCAGGTTAGCCAATAGATATACCACTCCGGTTAGCCAAAGATTACATATTCAAAAGAAGAAGGTTTCTTTGGGTAGAATATTTTCAAAATGAAAAACGCAAGTAGGTGCCTATTTAATAACTGTATTATTTAGATACATTTTGAAAACATAAATGTTTGAAATGAAATAAAATTTTCGAATGAATGTTTCATTATTAAGATAGTCGTCACAAGGCATTAATTTTGCGGTCAAATCAATTATGGCACCTAATCGACAACCAAGAATTTCAAAACATTATTCCAAAAAAAAAAATCCCGAGTTAGGTCGGGTATAAATCAGCTAGTTTACTATGAAACATTGCCTTTTTTAACATTATCTCCACACAGAAGACCCCGAGAAAAATGACTTCTCCGTATCTATTTTTAATGAAAAGATGAAGAGGAAGTTCTAGGTTAGAAAAAAAGGTATGAGGGGTGGGTAGGGATCTGGGGCTCAATGTGACCAAGAGTGACGGACGTACTAATCCATCTCTTCCACTGCGGTGCAAGGCGATGAGTCGATAGAGTCCGGCTGGAGAGGTCAGGGGTTCTCCCTCAACCGGCCTCTCCCGATCCGGCACACCACACGGTTGGTGACCAGAAGCATCCGTCGATAAGACCTTAAACAAACTCCACCCCATGAACCCTGACAACCCTTCTAAGTCACCGAACGTTTTAAGCCAATTGGGTTGACATATGGCATAATAAGACATATACCAATACTTAACCATTGTAAATCCGTACCTACCTTTATAAGTTACCATGATTTTCCCCCATTACTTGTTACCCGTACTTAATAATATTGTATTACACATAATGTGCATGTGTGTGTAATGATGTGCGTGATCGTAGTGTGCGTGTGTTTTTATGTCACGTGACATTGTATACAAAGTCAATGCTTTGATACCATAATTGAACAATTTTATTATATTCAAGTTATCGGGTTACAATTGAGCATTTTATGAATGGGTACTTGATTCATAATTGATTCCTGTGATTTTTTAACATTATTTGCATACATAAAGCTTTTTTGTAAACCCATGTGATTTGTACCAAAGAAATGCGACTTGTTTGTTCTTTTTTGTTTCATTTTAGAGATTCTTACGTTATTTTTGAACTGGCATTATTTATGCTGGAAAACAGTATTGAAAAACGAATACAGTCAGTGTTGTTATTCAGCAGATTTTCGGAAGCCTTTATTTAAATTTAAATTATTTATTAAGTTAAAAGAAATAGATAATTATTGCACTTTCTTAACTTAACTACATAGATATTAAAATAAAATAAAAAATAAAGTTTCTTGAATTATGCAAATAAGTCAGCGATGTATGAAATGATGGTATGTGCATTAGTAGCATTGTTAAAAAAATATAGTTTTGCTATCGTTACATAATCATCGGATAAACCATGCAGAAACAGTGGAAATTACTGAAGTCAAATTCGTTTAATCAGTCAATTTTTCCAGCTTTAAATGTCTCAATTGAACATGGTGTCTCATTTCACTTATTAAAATAATCTAAATGCATTCTCTGATCGTACTTTATAATTTACCATGATATTTAATATCAGACATAGAAATCAAAACATTCAAATTATTTATAAAATACGAATTGGGTGTCACCGCTGAGTACAATCCAAGGAATAGATAAAATAAACAAAGGAAGATATGGTATGAGACCTAACTGCATGGACTAGCAAAGCGACGGAACCAATGAAAGTGATGCGTTTGGTATGTATGTGGAAACAAAGGTGGGGCGCCGCTTTGTGTAGATGAAATTTTCACTAATATGGGTGAACGATGTTGGCGACAGTTTCGCCCCCGCGGTTCATGATCCATCTCCCATAATTTTATTGTCCATAGTCCAAGGGTAATTCAAAATTTTCTTTTAGAAATTCTAATTAACCATATAGAATTTTCCCCTTGGCCACAATCAAAATTAATTTCAATCGCCGTCTAATAAACCCTGAAACTTTCCATATTCCTTTCCAAAGAAACAACTTAACCTTCCTCCCACCTTTTGTGGGGTATGTTGACTACACAACATTCATTGTAGTGGCAGGATTCCGGACATATTTGGCGAGAGCCCCCCTAAATTTACAAAATTTCTTGAATTTCTCATTTTCACTTAACGTCACTTGACACAAACTTGTTTTTCTGTAGTTTTTTTTCTTTGTTTGTTTGTAATTGCTTTTTTTTTAAATGTTGTTGTGCACTGTTATTGGATGGTTGGTATTTATCCTTTTTTATTTCTGTGTATTTTTTTATGTTAACTCTCTATTTTATTGTGTACACAATTATTAAATACATAAGGATACATAAAACAACAAGCAAAGGAAGCAAGTGAAATTAGTTTAATAGGGGGTATTTTCACGAACTATGGAGAGCGTTGATAATTTTTTGTTTTTGTTTTTGAGGGCATTAAAAAGTTGTAATAATGTGTGGAAGATTTTTATATTACTGATTTTGATAATCGCACTAAAAATGTGTAATTTTAATATTTTCATTCATAATTATCGATTTTAAAAACGATAAACCGCACATTCTGAACTGCCTGAAACGTCGTTATCATAAAATCTGCTGTAGATAACGCCACTGGATGGTAAGACGGCTGTCACCGACAACAACGCCATATTCACGAACAAAAACTTACATGTTATTTTGGCATCTAATCAAATATGGTACATTTTAAAACGTTATAAAAAATTAATTCGTAAACACGACAACACCACAAACTACACATATCAAAAATACAGTCGACAAAATACGGACTGAACTAATTGGAATATATTGCCTACACCAGCTATAATAAGTTGCCCGAGGAATTGAGACAAGTGTGAGCTTCGGACAAATCTCAAAATAATGTTCTGAAATCTGAAATTTTTTAAAATGCTATTTGGAAAACCATGTGTACCAATCTGTTCTGGTAGCCGTCCTCTAAAACCTTGTTATGTATTTCTATTGTATCTGCATATTTCGAGCCTGTACATTTATTTATGTTATTTTACTGTTCTTTATATATGGATAGATATATATTTTTAATACTTTTATATACATATTTGCAATGAAAACTCTGTAAAACCTAATGTTATGTACCAATAATTAACAGTCTCATAATGAGTAGAATTGCTAACTTATTGGAGTACAACATATTTTTTTGTCTTATTTGAAAAATTTAAATAAAAATGCCGTCGTTATCGTATTGTTTTTCTTAATTTATTTCGATAATAAAAAAAAACTACTGAAACACTTCATTGCACCGCAGGCACAGGTAGAAATTAAATTACTTTAACTTTATCCTTGAGATCTATTGATCTTCCATTTAATTATTTATAAATTTAAGCACGTGCCAACTAGTGCCTGTTAGGAGCTATTATTTTTTAACAGCTTTCAACCAGTACCAGGAGTGTGCTACCAGGAAAACCGCCATTATTCTGTGTTTATACAAACATTAAAAATTATTCCATCGATGTGGGCTGCTGCTCGGCTATTTACCCAAATATTAATAGTAATTATGTGTTTAGTGAAAATGGCGACATTGTTAGAATTTTAATGGCAAAGAAAGCTCTCAGTAATGGCCCTATTCATGTTAACGAAAAGCTCTATGGCAGACGTACGCAAACGGTGGTTCGTGAAGGGATTTTTTTATTATGCGCAGTTAAGAAAAACGGCTGCGCGGCCTGTTTCATACAAAACTGAAATTTGGATTGGAGGCCAAAATACCCATCCAAACTGATTGATCTGTTTTCTTAATTAAAGGCTTAGTAAATATCTAGTACGGATGATAAGTATTTTGTTTATTTTGGAATTGATTTTTTCTCGATTTTAGATGCACCTTTAATAATTATTTGGGGCTAACGGTGCTGTAAAAAAAAATACCCAGTCTACTTTAAAAATATAATGAAGTATAAAAAAAAATTAAAAAAACAGCATTATGGTGGACTTAAAATTAAATTAAAAATGACCAATTTACGTTGGAACACAAATTTGCCATACATAATTTAAAACATCGACCGGAATTTTTTTTTTTTTTTTTATGTTTTATTTTTATATTTTTATTTACGTAATCATATTTACATAGCAAATATGAAAATCAAAAAAAAAATACTAGTAAACCCCCAAATAATTTTCTAAGTTGCCTCTAAAATTACGATTTTTTTTTCGTATCCTGTTAATTTAAAACAAAAATAAAAATAATATTTCTCATACGTTCTAGATGTTTACTAACCTTTTAATAATAAAAAATATGTCTTTCAGTTCGGATGCGCATTTTAACCTCAAATTCAAAATCATGTTATGTATGAAACAGGAAGCACAGCCGTTCCTCTTAAACGAGCACATGCTAAGTTCCTCCACCCGCGTTCATGTGCTTATATAAATATCAGTTTGGTAAAGAATTAGACTTTTCCGTGACAAACTTTAAATGCAACAAGATACTCGTGGATGACCAGCTTCTTAGTATTGAGAATTAAAAAAAATATATATATCTATATATCGATGGCCAGTCCGTACAAGTCTGAAAAATCATCAATTATAATACGGGTATCAGGCAAAGAAGTTCTTGCCAGTTTTAAATAGAAAAAAAAAACAATAAAAAATGTTTAATTTTCCGAGAGCCGAAAAACCATTTTGAAAATCTTACATCCCGCAAATTTACCCAGTTTTATATAAATTTCAATCGTAATGTTTACATTTAAAACCGACCATTGACCTGTATACTTCTAATAGAAAAAATAGTGAGACCTAATAAAATTTTACGTTTTTGCACACATATTTAAACAAGCGCGACTATATAAAAAAATATTATATCAGAACAACAGATTTTGATTTCTTGCAGTTTAATACTAGGCTAAAATTATATATTTAATGTCACCATATAAGGGGCCGAAGACGATAGGACTTCCCGTCCATAAAAATGGTGAACTTGCGGTACTACTAGACACTTATTAGAAAATTGCTTTTTAGCTTGTTTCCGTGAAAGTTTTATTCAATTTCTGTTATTATTCAAGCATTGTGCAATAACTGTCCATTAATGTAATAATATCAGAAATTGAATAGAACTTTCATCGAACTTGAATATTTACTTTGATATTTTGATAAATTCTTCAAATTTTGTGAAACAACCCACCTTGGATGAATTAATCCAAACCGGAGAAAAAACCAAGAAATATTGTAGAAATCGTCTGCGCCGCGTGCTGTACGAATTGCCAATTCTAACAATGAAATATTAAGAATAAATAAATATTAATAAAGACTAGATATCACAATAGTAAAATTTATAACAGTGTTCTGACGGAGGGAATTTTTTTCGGTAAATTATTCTGAAATTGTACTTTTTAAATGGTTGACGATTTCAGATCTACCTACTGCCAACGTTAACAATGGAAGCTTTTTAAACATTCATTTGGCTTGTGGCGCCCAATCTAGTTCATAAGCTTTAATGGCGGTCAATTATGCCGGTGGCCACAGTGCGCTGCCTGCTTTACCTACTTTACCGGTTTACCGGTTTAACTGCTTACCGGCTGCAGTTATCTACGAAATAAAGAATGGAAACTCTAATAAATTCACAGTTAGGGGGGTTGGTTATTCTATCGACCCGAGAACACATATATAAGGTTTTCTCGAGGAAAACTAAGAACGGGGAAGGCTTTTGGCGAAGTTAATAAGTTATCTATAATACAAACAAAGGAGAAATTACAGAATACATTTTGATTTAGGGCACCGGGTGTGCCGATTCCTGTCTCCGATCATATTTATATTATTTACGACCCCGATGATGACTTTCATGACATTGGTAGGTACCTATGTACGCCCGGTTAGTAGCGGAGTGGGCAAATGTGTTGGGTTCTCGTAATCACAACTCAAGCGTCATATTTAGTTTTGTATATATATGCGAGTTGTTTGATATTTCAGTACATCAGGAAGCCAGTTAGTGGCCGAATGGTTCGAAGCGTTTGGTTCCCAACAAAGCGTCGCGGGTTCAATTCCTCTGCTAGTTACTTTTTCCATATGCAATTTGAAGGAGTTTCTCAGATATTATCAGGTTATTTGTAACTCTGTCTTGCTGTTAAAAAAAGTATACTCATTTTCTTCGGTTCTGGGTTCAAATCCCGGCGAGGGCTAAATTAAAGTTGTTGATATTGCTTCGGTTTTCCATAAATAGAAGAGTATGTTATCACTTTGTTCCAGCGTGGAAAGTACTCTTAAAAAAATTAGAATAGCTTTAGCTATGTTTAGTGTCCAAATCTGAAATCCTAGCCACTCAGATATTCTACTGCACTTTCTTCAGACCAACAATTCCTACACTGGGTATGCTATAGTTCCATTGGCTCGGGCAAGTTAGCACCACGGCATAATTTAAAAATAAAAATAAACAAAACTTTACTTTAAAAATTAAAAAGGATAGCTATTTCGATACGAATTCGTGTTAATTATTTATTTGTAAGAAATAAACAGCTTTTTATACAAACATATATATAAATATACAATGGATGTTTAACAAAAGGTAAGCCGACAAAGTTTCTAAATAGTGGTTAAATATGGGTATTTTATTTATGAAGCTAACAAGAGAAAAAAAATAAGAAGGAAGGGAGACGAGGAAGACAAAGATAGGATCGGGACAGGAGATGCTCTCGATACATTTTATAGTCGTGCATAAATTTGTGGTCGTACGTATTAATTCGGTTCGATATTTTGAAAGGGTATCGTGAAAAATGTCGATGTTGTGAAATTGTGCGTTATATTACGCACAAATACGGGGAATTGGAGAATTTGGTCCTGGATGCGGGCAAAAGTTACGATCAAGTATACTTGTGCTGCCTTTAGCTCGAGTACATAATAATAATAAAAACGTTTATTTCTCTATAAGTTATTTTACATAATTTTTACAAATTATTCAATTTTAACCCGGAGCCCGGAGTGCAGCTGCTTTTCAGCAGTGCCCATAGATGTTAGATAATGTTAAAGATACGTATCTTAAATGGACTCTTTACACAGAGGTGATTTTCTCACGAAAACGGCGATATAAAAATAATACATTTATTATTATTAATAAAATAAAATGAAAATATAAAAATACGAAAATTGTAGTAACCATTTCATTACTTATCAATTATGATCTTGTGCGGCTAACTATGCAGTGCAGTCGACAACCGTTCGCTGCAGAACTTCTTGAAGCACTGTATTGTTCGGTCATATTAAAAAAAAACTAATTTGCCACAATTAATAATATGACAATATGGGAACAGGGTTTTATAAGTAGGAGATTTTGCATTTTAAACATTTCTTTTTAGGTCTATTATATTTTTTCTAGATATGTAAAAAGACCGAAAAATAAATGAAAGGGCGAGGTATTTTCTACTTGCAGTATTTAATAAAATCATCTGTGATGTTTCTAGGCCATCAAAATTTCAAAGCAAAAATACATGATTTTGCATTACTTCGCATTGCATCGCTTTTGAATATAGACATAAGGGAATTGAAATAAAATTATGAAAAAAAGTATTATTTCATGGCGCCGCGACTACACTATGGGAACCACTGCTGCAGGCATTATGTGGTCATTCGGATTATACAAAGTAAATAAACAGATTTTTAAACACATATCAAAGATGCAACATAAAATTATTTCTCTTGTCTAGGGTGGGGGAGGGTGCAGTGCCGGCTAGTGACATCACGTTTTCATTTATATTCCTCCCTCCCTAAGGGTAGATTTCACCCCTTCTCGTTGTAAATGTAGGTGGCGGATAATTTTATTGAATGTATGCATATCTTTTTATCTTAATTTATATGCATGCATACCAGAGCGATAGATACTCCCAGTGTATTTGCGCAGTGGAAGATACTCTCAGTATCGACCTGGTGAAAGACCACTTTCTAGAATCGATAAGTTGCTTGAAATGGCTTTAGCCGTGTTTGGTGACCAGATCTGAAGAGTCATGTACTTCTCAACCTTCATTTTCTCTATCTCCTTCCCTTCCCCACTCCATTCAGCCTCACAAAATCCTCATTGGGATCCCATAGTCCCAATGTCTCCGTACAATTCGGTATTTATTTTTTTAAATAATGTTAGTTACCATTGTGTGAAAACGTCAGTTCTTTGCAGAAATCTGTTCCTGTAATTGAACAGTAAAAAAAACTATCATACAGTAAGCTCTGGAGTTAAGAAAATTACATTCCATTTTCAGTCTGAAATTTCTAGGAAAACACAACTAATTTTAGGTCAAAAAATTATTTCAATCATAGGCAAAAGGCAGCAAATTGGCAAAAAATCACTAACTTAATTAAATATGTAGAAGTTTTGTCCATTAAATTCTCAATATTCCTCACATTTAGTTGCAACTTGGCAGGCGGTGTGGGTGCCCTGGGAACTATTAATTGGTTATCCAACACCTCTGATATAGATCTCCCCAAGTGATTCGATACGTTTGGTGACTTAGCAGGGGTGAGGTTTGTCCCCATGTCTTGGCGATAGATGCGTCTGCCCACTACCTGCGTAGTGGATCGGCTAAAGATAGGCAGTTTGAGGGAGATACTCTGACCTCTCTGTCGCCATCGTAGTGGGAGGGATGGATTAATAAGTCCGTCACTCCTGGACACACTGACTCCCAGCTTCCTACCCACCCCTCATACCTTTCCTTTCCTTCCTTTCCTTATATACTCTTATATATAATACTCTTATATAATACTCTTAACACAGCATGCGCAAATTGACCGTGAAATTATTTTTCTAAGGATCTCCCGCCTGCAGTAACTTATTGTTAAAAAAACAGTAAGTTTTGTGATTTTAATTATTTCTAATTTTGAAACTGTCAATTAATGGTGGAATTCCATATTAAAATGATTTTTATTTATTAAAAAACCTTTGTAACTTTTTTCCACTTATTTATTTTCGACCGGACCGGTTTCACCCTATCACGGGCATCCTCAAACAATAAAAACAATATTAGAAAAGCAGGGAACTCACTCCCGACATCCATGCTATATATACCATAGATTTAGTATTTATTGTACCAGTCTGAGGATGCCCGTGATAGGGTGAAACCGGTCCGGTCGAAAATAAATAAGTGGAAAAAAGTTACAAAGGTTTTTTAATAAAAAAAAATCATTTTTGTGATTTTGTTTAAAAAAAACATAAGGATAATTTCTAAAAAAATTATTATTAAATTTATGATAACAATTTTTTTATGACTTTTGTCATGAAGCTATCTTTTTGCTAATGACGGCAATATAGAGTTCAGAGATATAAAATAATCTGTCGATAAATAACACAAAACACGTATTCTAAACTCCTAGCCAATCGATGTTTAAAGATAAGATATAGGTAAGCATCTAGCTAATATCAAATCACGTCATATTTCCAATCAAGTACACCGTGTACTTGAATCTGTATTACTTATAGCCAATAGTAAGGGGAGGTGGGTGATTACCCGGTGCTTATTACGCCCTTATAAGTAATTTAGCACGTTGTAATGACGGGCCTCGTATTAGCGGGGTGCCCACTGCCTAGTGCCCACTGGCCCACCCTTCCCCTCCCACCCTCCCCCCACCTCATGACGACGTGTTTAAGGCAGTGTTCGAGAAACGTTCAGCACGTAATTATTTTTCACATAAATTTAATGTGTTTTGCGGGAAAATGAAGGCAGTTTTCTTAATCGACCGGACGGCGGCCACCGAGCGAGTCAAACTTTTTTCTCAACATTATAATAAGTAAATATTATTAATGTAGAAAATCCTTTACCATGACATTAAATAGAAAAAAGGAAAACATTCATTTTATTTCGATCAAATAATGGAATAGCCATATATAACGCAGGCAGTGTGAGAGAGACGCAGGGTTGTTTTTTAAGTATTGTCATTGGCTAAAACACACCGACTAAAAATAAACAACCCAACCTTTTTATTTTAATTATTACACACTAAATTCGATTGTTCTGACCTGCAATAAATCAATTTATATATACCTAAACGAACGACTCAAAAACATTATCCTTTTACATATGTGTATCTCATTTCAACTATAGTTTACATTCCCCAACCGATTTGAATTTGAAATTAATTTGATCATAGCAAACTTCAAAAGCCGTATGAACAAGCTATTTCTATCGAGTTTATAAATTATTGTTTACCGCAATATAACACATTTTTTATTATTTATTAATATTAATGTTAATTTGGTGGAAGTTGGCAGGATATCGAATTTCTTTATTTATATTTTCTGTGTCCTGTATTTTGTTATTTATTTAATAAAATTAGTAAGATTTACTTTATTTATAAATAAATACTTTACTTAAGAAATACTTTGTTTACATCACTGTTTAATACATAAATATCAACATGTTTCGGAAACTAAGCTTCCCTCATCAGGACACACAGTATCCAGATTGAAACTTCGCTTCCGAAATATATTGATATTTATATATTCAACGAAGTATTTCTTATCAATTGTATTAATAATTACGCCACAAAATAATTATACATTAATTGAAGAAATTTCTTGTTTTTTATTTTTTTATTTATTATTTCTCATAAAAGGTGTACTATTATGTAAGAGCCCTTTGGGTGTTTTAATAAAATAAATAGAAGATTATGTTTGAGGTGATGTATGAGTGTGGATAAATCAAGGGGAGTGTTCCAAGATCGAGTTGTCATCAGTTGGGTAATCTTATATTTCCCTCCATGACATGACTAAAATAATAAAATATCCTTATTTTAGTACAATTTCATTACATTAAGAGGACGTTCATTAATTAGGTAACTACCCCATCTGATCTGTTTGGAGCATTGTGGGAATACGCATATTTAAAGCCTAAAACTTAAAAAAAAAAAAAATTATTAAGTTAAAGGAAATATACATACTCTTAACTTAACTTAACTACATTATACTATTTCTTCTGTTACAAATTGTTTCCTATGACACACAATTATTATTTTACATACTATCATATTTACGAGTATATTATTCATCATATTACTTATTATCCGTATTTAACATATTATATGGCTTATATCATATATGATGACAACCCAAATAAAAATGAACTATTAAAGAAAATAAAATATTTAATAAGAAAAAAATTTATTCAAAAGATGTAAAATCACTTTGTGGAGTCATATTTATAACATTAATCGCAATTACTTTGTTTAAAACCAGTCTATTTATTGATTGCTATTAATTTAAGACAATAAATTGACTATATGAATATAGACTATATGAATATAGTCAATTTATGCACAATTCTTACCCGAACTTGAAAAACTACACACAGCCTGCCTTTGGTTATAGATCAATGCACGCCACTGTAACACACAACATGTTACTTATTAATCATATTTTACTTTTTACTTATATTACTAATATATTATACATCGTATTAACTATTAATATTTTTTTACAAATTACGTATATAGCTAATATCTTACACATCATATTACTTATTAATTTTATTTTACATATTTCTTATAGAGCTAATATCTTATACATCATATTACTTATTAATTTTATTTTACATATTTATTATATAGCTAATATCTTACACATCATATTACTTATTAATTTTATTTTACATATTTCTTATATAGCTAATATCTTATACATCATATTACTTATTAATTTTATTTTACATATTTATTATATAGCTAATATCTTACACATCATATTACTTATTAATTATATTTTATATATTTCTTATATAGCTAATATCTTATACATCATATTACTTATTAATTTTATTTTACATATTTCTTATATAGCTAATATCTTATACATCATATTACTTATTAATTTTATTTTACATATTTATTATATAGCTAATATCTTACACATCATATAACTTATTAATTTTATTTTATATATTTCTTATATAGCTAATATCTTATACATCATATTACTTATTAATTTTATTTTACATATTTCTTATATAGCTAATATCTTATACATCATATTACTTATTAATTTTATTTTACATATTTCTTATATAGCTAATATCTTAAACATCATATTATTTATTAATTTTATTTTACATATTTCTTATATAGCTAATATCTTATACATCATATTACTTATTAATTTTATTTTACATATTTCTTATATAGCTAATATCTTATACATCATATTACTTATTAATTTTATTTTACATATTTCTTATATAGCTAATATCTTATACATCATATTACTTATTAATTTTATTTTACATATTTCTTATATAGCTAATATCTTAAACATCATATTACTTATTAATTTTATTTTACATATTTCTTATATAGCTAATATCTTATACATCATATTACTTATTAATTTTATTTTACATATTTCTTATATAGCTAATATCTTAAACATCATATTACTTATTAATTTTATTTTACATATTTCTTATATAGCTAATATCTTAAACATCATATTATTTATTAATTTTATTTTACATATTTCTTATATAGCTAATATCTTAAACATCATATTATTTATTAATTTTATTTTACATATTTCTTATATAGCTAATATCTTATACATCATATTACTTATTCATTTTATTTTACATATTTCTTATATAGCTAATATCTTATACATCATATTATTTATTAATTTTATTTTACATATTTCTTATATAGCTAATATCTTAAACATCATATTATTTATTAATTTTATTTTACATATTTCTTATATAGCTAATATCTTAAACATCATATTATTTATTAATTTTATTTTACATATTTCTTATATAGCTAATATCTTATACATCATATTACTTATTCATTTTATTTTACATATTTCTTATATAGCTAATATCTTAAACATCATATTATTTATTAATTTTATTTTACATATTTCTTATATAGCTAATATCTTAAACATCATATTATTTATTAATTTTATTTTACATATTTCTTATATAGCTAATATCTTATACATCATATTACTTATTCATTTTATTTTACATATTTCTTATATAGCTAATATCTTAAACATCATATTATTTATTAATTTTATTTTACATATTTCTTATATAGCTAATATCTTATCTAAGAATATAATTTTGCTCACCTATCTTGAGATTAACAGCTTTTTTAAAAATGCGTTTATTCGATTCCCCATTTTTAGGCTATCGGGAACGAGATTGTACACATGTACAGTGTACACCCTCATGGCCTATGCTTCTTTTTATCACTTTCATTCTCAACTGTATGCGTGTACAATTTATTATATTGTCTTATATAGTGTTCGTGTGTTCGTTTGTGATGTTTTTTATAAATGTTGTATTCGAGTGTATAAGTCCATTTTGCATTTTGTAGATAAATGGCACGGATTATATTCGTACAGTTTTCACAGATCATAAACGGTATTTTCGCAGTATCCACGTTGCACAAATAACTTATATAAATCGTTCGTATTTTTATAGCCTGCAGCGCGGAACACAATAAACAAAACTGATTAAAAATTTCCGTAACAATTATTAAACAAAAAAATATTATTTAATAATCTTAATTTCTTTACACACGCGATCCGCAAAAATTAACCGTGATTTATATTTGAGAACGCTTTCAGATACGCATTTGAAACGTCACTGTAATCAACGCCATAAACGTATTTCACCGGCAGAGATTTATAGCTTATTTCAGTAATTTCTCTTAGAAATATTCCACACTTAAATTTTCAACTTGCTTTAATGGCGAGGGTTAAAGGTTATTATTATATGAAAATCCGGGCCAGGCTGCCGCTATGTTGACGGGGAAATTGCCTAAAATGTATCCAGTGCTTTGAATGTTGATGCATAGCTTCCAAGACATAGTTCAGGCGGTTCTTTGGTTCCGAGGCACAGCTTTCAGCGTTTTCAAGAATTTCTGATTTATTCGAAGGGCGAAAAAATTCCAAGTAAGAGTTTCAACAGCGAGGAAGTTAAATAAATCAGTTAGTAGACGAGTGAACAAATGCGTCGGATTCTCACCTAGCGAGTTCAATCCACTACTAATCCTCAAGTCCTTCGTCATTGCACAAAAACATTTCCGGCTTATATTTATGGTCTTCTTCTCTTTTTCGTATATTGGAATAGAGTTGGTGGAGGTCATAGTGGGTTGCTGAGGTTATTCAGCCAATCGACGGAATCGGGAGTCACTTGGTTCAGCACATACGTTCCATGGGGAAACTGATGAAAGGAGCATTCTTCTACAATGTTCTATGTTGTTTGAATGTGTCCACATTCACAAAGATCTGAATCCTTTAGGCCCCATGTATGCATCATATACGGCTGTGATATACCATATTTATGGTAGTATGAGTTTTATTTTATTTGTTGTTATGAAAAATAAAGAGCTTTTACTGAAACATATTTACATAGGAAGTTAAACAAGAGATAATCCAAAAATGTTTCTTTTACTAACATTGATTAAATACGTGCGTTTTATTTATGAAGCTAACAAGAGAAAAAAAAATCAAAAGAAGGGATGGGGGAGAGGAAGATAGGATGGGGATTGAGAATAGGAGATGCTCTCCATAACATCTTGTACTCGTGGATCGATCTGTGATCGTACGCATTTTTTTATTTTATTTATATATTCATCTATACAATCACAATGTATCATAAAGTACCGTGCCTGTCTCACTAGGAGAACCTGTGTTGAGAGCAGGCAAAGTATACAGTTTACAGTTTACAAAGTTTACAAAGTTTACAAAGTTTACAAAGTTTACAAAGTTTACAAAGTTTACAAAGTTTACAAAGTTTACAAAGTTTACAAATTTTACAAAGTTTACAAAGTTTACAAAGTTTACAAAGTTTACAAAGTTTACAAAGTTTACAAAGTTTACAAAGTTTACAAAGTTTACAAAGTTTACAAAGTTTACAAAGTTTACAAAGTTTACAAAATTTACAAAGTCTATTATTGAATTTTGATTCAGCTTTGTTGCACTTCGGTTCGAGTATTGTGAATAATGTCGATGTTATTAAACTGTGAGTTATATTGCGCACAAATACGGAGAATTTATCCTAATTTTAGTCCTGCATTCGAGCACATGAAAAAAATCGGTTTGTTGGGTTAGTCTTGACGGTATGTGGATTTTTACAATTAAAAAAAAAAATATATATATATATATATATTATTAAAAGTTATTCGTAACTCGGGAATGTTTGTCGTTCTTTTAAGAAGGATAGAATTATTGAAGTATTTATTAAATCTCGAATATTTTTAGACGTAGCTAAATGCGAACAACAAGACCGAATCACAAATGTGGAGAGATAGGAATATTGCTGTGTCAATGCAATTAAAATCAGCTTGTTAGATTTAGATTCTCATAGTATTGTTCTAGCGAAAAACTAGCGTTCACAACAAGAAATAATGTAATTATAATATTAAACATGCCTGTACACACTTCTAAAAGTAACAGTGTTGATACCGCGTGGTTAGGCAACTACAATGTACTGCAGTCATTATAACACGAATGTGTTTTTTCCACAATGGGTATAATTCTCACCCCCCGGGGATAGATACGCGGATGAAAGTGAAATATGTAGATTCGGCTGGGGGAATAATGACAGGTGAGACGATCACCCGGTGGGCCAATTAACCCCGACTTCCCCCAACTATTATTATTGGCCCCGGCAATGCCCCGGTGCCTAATGTGCCCCACACTCCCCGCGCACAATTGTTTTTAGATATTCTAATATTGCAGAAATATTTGGTTAATTCGGAATTGTGAATACTAATAATAATTGTGTAATAATTGTGGATATTCTATTCAACGAATATTCGAACATTTTCGTACGAATAAATACCGATCAACCTTCCCAAAAGTTACTGAAAATAGAAGCGTTTCCATATCGGCTTCCGGAAACAGGAACCGCAATGGCTGCCAATTTCAGATATCAATCGTTTCTTATTTTTTGTCAATCGATCGCGAGATGATCGAGATTGAAGTGCCCAGTCTTGATTATATGCACAATTGTATATATCTATATCTATTGCAGAGGCGCACAGCCCAAAAAGGATGAAAAGCTGTGCCTACCTTTCTTTTTCCAAAACTCTTATTTCATGATCGTTCTACCGTAAGAAAGTGCTTCTGCTTGGCAAATTTCTAATTTCTACTTGTTTGTCTTGAGCATCCATCCTATCATTTACACATTATGGTGCGATTAATAATAATAATCAACACTTAAAATCTACAGCCTACCCTTGGTCAAGGAGCAATGCACGCCACTGATCTATTGTCTACACAAGAGTAGCAAGCAGTTGCTCGACCGGCATTACAGATCTATGGTCGTCGCTCGCCACGGCGATAACGAATGCTGAGCTTACAGCGAATCGATCGAATGATCGAATATTTTTTGTTGTAGTGACTCAATCACTCGTGGGTCGCTCGAGATCGGATCAAAATGATCGAATCAATCGCGAGGCACATATGACTAAATATTCAAACAAACAAAATAAAAATTATTTGTCATATTTACAATGAATTAACACATGGCCCGGTAAAGCTTTTAACGATGCATTATCAATAAAGTTTGATCAACATTCAGATTTATCCATCAGAAAGCCATACAGACCCTTTATTTGCATAATCATTTAAATAAGCACGTCAATTGATTAAGCTCCCGGGCACGCCAGGCGCCTTCTTTATTTGGCTTACGGGATTTAATTGACCCGGGGTGGGCGCGTGCTCCTAATGGCTCGGTGAACCAACAATACGTAACAGAGTGAGGCATGTTGCAGCGTCATCGTGACGGGCTGCATTGGACAGTGCGGCAATGTGCACTGTGTATGAAAGTTAGGCTGGCTTCCGAAGCTTTTTTGAATTTCGCTAGCATTGTACTCAAAAGTTGCGATTTCTAAAGCACCGAGATGATTCTTATTGTTGCTTATATGTCTCGAGACGTAATGAGTATTTGTTTCACAAAAGTTCACTTTGAAAGCTCACGACTTCGTTATATTTGGAGATATCGAAAAACTATTTTTACTGTTGTCATTAACTTTTTAAAAATAATAAATTTTCAACAAAATAAAAACATTAGGAGATAATCTCATTATTTTAATTTTATTTAGTTACGTCGGGGTCTCCAAAGTTACAAATTCGAATGTAAATAAGATTTCATACTAGGGTCATATTTTAGTCCGTGAGCGGATGTGGCAGAGGTCATAGTTTTTAGCACAATTATTTTTTTGTCAGAGATGTAAGCGTCCCAACTGTCTGCCGGCAGTGGGACTGTGTGAAGTGAGTAGGGAAACGCTGGAAAGTACCTGACACTGCTAACGCCATTTCGAGTAACGATTCAAATCTTAAAGGTAGTCTTTTACCAGGGAGATATTAAGTATCTAGTCTAGTGGGTCGAGTAACCTATTTTTAGATTTACGAGTCGGTTGTGCACGAATTAAGGTCAATTCTCCCTCACATCGGTAAAACTTGATCAAACTTTTTAAATACCTACTGAAACTCTTTCTTGAAGAGTCTAGGCACAGGGTCAAAAGTACCTCCAATTGAATCTGAAAATCTTTTAATCTAAATATAAAATACAGGTATACCCTCCATACATTGCCGGTCCAGCCTATTGAACCGCAGCGTGGATTCGGTGTGAAAGTGCTTTATGCGCCATCACCAGCTGTGGAACATCACTCATTGATTTTCCGATTACTTTTTAAATGGGCATATCTCATTGGATGGGGTGGTTTTCACCCCAAGCGGTCTGCAGAGGGTAGTGTGGGGTTGTTTCTTTATTATGTTTTCATAGGCGGATTTGTAACTATTAGAGGTACAATAAAAATGAGTCTACTATTAATTTGATCTATCTATTGTCAGGGTATTTTGAAGTCATAATAATATAAGTACACTTATGGGATTTCCTGATCCAATCTTTTCTTTGCATTCATTTTTTTTAAATACTTTCGTCTATCAATCAATGCATTCATAACGATATTAATATTTGACATAAGCTGATACTATTACGAATTATTATAGACAAACACATCATTGTAAATAAGGTAAGAATCATATAAAAAACATAGTATCTACTAAAAATCACAATAAATGAATAAATAAGGTATTAAAGAATTTAAAAAAATTGATATAAAAATTATATTCACCACCTAATTAGACCAACATGGTACTCGTAGATGAAGATTTTAATTTTTTTTAATCCATAATATGAATTCGGCTAATGATGACGTTATTAAATTAATCGAATGCTTTTTATATGCCAGGTTAAATTTATGACATATTATCGACAAATCTGTGTCATAGCTTAGTTTAAAAAAAATTTGAAACGTTTAAAATTATGCTACATATAATATGGAGTACCTCTTATTTTATGACGCTTATAGATTTTTCAAAATTCTATACCTCATCATGGAAATAGCGCTATGTTGACCTTGCAATGGGAAGTAATGAAGTAATTTTTGGTTTGAAAATTGGATGGCCAAGAAATATCACAGACGATTTAATTAAATACTGCAAGTAGATCACACCTTGGCCTATCGTTTAACCGGGAATTTTTGACGATTTTTTTATAAGCCATGAAAAAATAAAGCATCAGATTTTTTTTTAAATGTTTAAAGTGCAAAATATCCTACTTACGAACCCTTTTTCCGATATTGCTGTTATTATTCACTGTGGCAAATGAAGCATTTTAATAAGTATTCCCGGGCTTTACAAAATAAAATAAAATACGCATTACGGTGTAATTTTTTTTTACGTAAATCAAAACGTGTTATGTCGGAATTTCAACCTTTCGCTACCTGCATAAGGAGTGTTTGTTTTCATTTAAATTTTAGGAAGTGGATCGCCTTAAACGAAATAATGCTGTGCTACTGTCAGGAAGCTTGTCAAAACTTCTCGTTCGCGAATTTTTAGTAAGACCTTCGAACAAATTTTCTGTTTTATAGTTAAGATAAGTATTAATTAGTTCCAATAAATTGTCTGTATTTGTATTTAAAAAAGAATGCAGGGCTGATGCAAGAAAGGGATGCATAGATTGTTCGGGCATGTAGAGCGAATGAACGAAGAAAGGAGTGTAAGAAGAATGTATGACGCGAATGTGAATGGAAGAAGAAGCCGGGGACGCCCGAGGAAGACATGGCACGATCAAGTGAATCAAATACTTGAGTCGGACCATGTCAGAAGTCGGAATAACAGAAGAGAATGTATGAGGCGTTGTATGAATGTGAATGAAGGAAGAAGTGTATACAAAGATCGAGTTCTTTGGCGGTGTGTCCTCTCTGCCTATCCCTGCGGAGAAACGGCGTGATGATTAGTTAGTTAAGGTTGACTCTAGTGTGTTAAATTAATGAAATGACTCACCAATGTTACTGGAGTTGGTTTATTGCGTAACTATTATATAAATTTATGATTATATAGCACCATTTGAATTAGAATACGAGACAAGTAAAATGATTTAAATACTCAATAAAGAGAGTTAATCTAACCTAGCCCAACAACAAGAAGAGAATGAATTTATTAGTGATAATTGGCAAATATATAGGATATACAGATGGCGTTACCATCACTGTAATTCATGCGTTTGATGGCTTTCAAAACAGGAATTATTAGTGGCCAGTTCAGCAGGTAGCTATAATACTACACGATAAAGTTAATAACAATTACGTGCAAGAACCTATAAACACGATAAAGATAATAAACATTTGACGGCCTCCATGGTCGAGGGGTAAAGCTCTCGACAATGAATCCGAAGATCGCGGGTTCAAATCCCGGCGTGCGCAAGTAATTTTTATTTAATTAATTTGTGTTGTTTCACAATTAATTCATTTAAAAATAATATATAGTATATTTGCGCACGTTCCAGAGTGGAAGATACTCTCAGCATCGCCCTGGTGAAAGACAACCTTTCAGAATTGAAACGTTGCTTGAAATGGCTTTTAGCCGTGTTTGGTGACCAGATCTGAATAGCCAGGTATTTCCCCTTTTCCCCACCTTCCTCTCCCCTTCTCCTTCCCCTCCCCAATACCTTCAGCCTCACAACATTCCCCAATTGGGAGATGCCATAGTCTCACTGGCTCCAGACGGTTGGGAGCAGTTTGGGACTCTTGTGCGGTATTCATATAAAAAAGCTTTAATTGTTTGCGTTGTATGAGAAAAATATTTATTCTTCTATTTTGATTTTTTTGCACAATATAGTGAACAAATTTCCCAGTAGTTTTCTACGTTACAAATTAAACCAAAACATGTAATTTTTCACAATAGTAGAACAACTCACCTCAATTAAGGTAACACAAGATACACCTACCGAATATTTTATCGTTTTTGTAATTATTACTTGGAAACAAAACTCTGAACAATATTACGAACCAATAAATAAATGTTGTTTTATATAAATCAATTTAAAACCAGAAAACATAAAAAAAAGAAAGAAAATAAAGCAATAATTTTAAATTATTCTCACTTCCAGCGTCATCAATTAAAAATAGTTATTCATAAATCCTTAATATTTTCATACTTCCTGTTATGAAAATGCTAATTTCCAGCTATTTCTTTGAGGGGGCCGGCGGAGGCTTGTTCTGAAACACATTAGTTTTATCCGATTCGTAAAGACGACAGTAACATTCTCATGAAGTAATTGCTCCATTCCGCCCCGTTCTCCTAATTACTTTCCTTAATACTACTTTTGTACTTCCAGCATTCTTATTACTGCTAATTTGAAGAAAATATATCAGTTCTGTGTTGCTGGATGAAGACCGCCACAGATTTCTTTTCATTGATAATATTAACAAAGGGAGATATGGCATGTAATTGTGCCAACTTTTATATAAATATATATATTTTTAATGTGATATCACACAGCGTCCCAGCTGCTCCCAACCGTTTGATGCCATAGTGACACTATGGCATCTCCAATAGGTGTATGTTGTGAGGTTGAAAGTATTGAGGGGAGGAAGGATATAGGAAAGAAGAAGGTGAGAACTACTTGACTATTCAGATCCGGTCATCAAATTCGGCTAAAAGCCATTTCAAGCAACGTTTCAATTCTAAATGGTGGTCTTTAACCAGGGCGATACTGACAGTATCTACCACTCTGGAATATGCCGCAAATATACTACGTATTATTTTTAATTAATACACTGTGAAAAAACACAATTTAATTAAATAAAATTCACTTGCGTACGATTTGAAACCGCGAGCTTCGGATTCGTAGCAGAAGATTGTACCCACTCAACCACGTCGACTGTTCGCGGAGCTACGACAAAACTCCACTATCAGAGCTGCAGAAAAAAATGTCGGGGCGCCGCTGTGCGTACCTGCGATTTGCAGTGGTATGGGTGAACGATGTTGGCGACACTTTTGTGTTCGCGGTTTTATACTGATCATGGTTTATGGCCCATCTTTCTTGTTTCTATTACCTATGGCCTAGGCCTACCCAGACTTATGTTTCTTTACTTGCCAGGGAAGGTTTGAAAGCATTGCAAAACGTTGTCCTGGGGGGATTGTGTTTGGGCTAACACTTCTTTATTTACCATTTTTATTGTTTTAGGTTTATTTTTTACTCATTTCACTGAAACAGCATCTCAACGATGCAATATGTAGCAAGAATGTATTATTAAATCTCCATTACAAAATTAACTGCCAAGAATTAAGAAATTTAA